>CAUYQU010071748.1:0-87936 GCA_963574635.1 Cheracebus regulus | reverse complement strand
CTCCTGCTTTTGCCATGTGACATGCCAGCTCCCCCTTTGCCTTCCACCATGACTGCAAGCTTTCTGAGGCCTCACTGGAAACTAAACAGTCTCCCAGTGTCATGCTTCCTGCACAGCCTGCAGAACTGTGAGCCAATTAAACCTCTTTTCTCTATAAATTACCCAGTCTCAGGTATTTCTTTAGAGCAATGCAATAGTGGCCTAGTTTCTAAGGGAGAAACAGAACAAAATCTTAGCTGCACTTAGAAAGCTATATTTTCAGGCATATACACTAGGGTAATAGACCTAGAAGATCTAGGATCTCAGAGACGTGTGAAATAATTTAGTGTAGTTACAGCAAGGCTTTTAATTTGGTTCAGTACAAAATACGTATTATTCAAGTTGAGCTATTTAGTTCTGTTCACTGGGCAGCTGGCTCCCATATAACAGAAGCCATGAAGTGTGGGAGATACAAAGGTGAACAGGACGTAGCCCATGGCCCCAAGGAACTGAGAATCCAGTGGAGGACATTGTTAAGTAAAAGGATAATTTTAGGCGAGGTGTGGTGTCTCACGTCTGTAATCCCAGCACTCTGGGAGGCCGAAGTGGGCAGATCATGAGGTCAGGAGTTCAAGACCAGTCTGGCCAACATGGTGAAATCCCATCTCTACTAAAAATACAAAATGGCTGGGCGTGGTGGCGGGTGCCTATAATCCCAGCTACTCGAGAGGCTGAGCCAGGAGAATCTCTTGAACCTGGGAGGCAGAGGTTGCAGTGAGCAGAGACCACATCATTGCATGCCAGCCTGGGCAACAGAGGAAGACTCCGTCTCAAAAAAAAAAAAAAAAAAGATAATTTTCATATTGAGTGATGCTTATGATCTGGGAGCACTGAGCAGAGGTAGACCCCAGGAAAATCTGAAAGGGGCCTTTAATGCATTAAACTGGGATCAGAGCAGCCATCTTACCATATTATCCCTCCGAGACCTAGTGTACATAATATCTATGTATGCACTTAGAAGTTGAACAATTTATCAAGACCTAGAATTATATCCATTGGTGCAATTTTGGGGGTAAGCATTAGTGACATATGCTAAAAGTGGTTCCCAGTAGAAAAGTCACATGACATTGGTCTGGGCAAATAATTTTTGCAAATTTGACACTAAAAGCACTGGCAATAAGGCAAACATAGTCAAATGGGATTATATCAGACTAAAAAGCTCTGCATAGCAAAGGGAATAACCAACAGCATGAAGAGACAACCTACAAAATCAAAGGAAATATTTGCAAATCATATATCTGATTATATCCAAAATACAAAATACTCAATGCAATAACAGGAAAGCAAATAACCATTAAAAATGGGGACTAGACTTGAATAAAGTCTACCTGTCTCTACCAAGAATACAAAATTTAGCTGGGTGTGGTGGTGTGCACCTGTAATCCCAGTTATTGAGGAGGCTGAGGCAAGAGAATTGCTTGAACCTGGGAGGCAGCAGTTGCAGTGAGCCGAGATTGCACCATTGCATTCCAGCCTGTGCAACAGAGTGAGACTCTGTCTCAACAACAACAAAAAGATGATATAGAAATGGCCAAGGGGTATATGATAAAAATGCTTAACACTGCTGATCATCAGGGAAATGCAATTTAAAACCACAATGGGATAGCACCTCATACCTGTTATAATGTCTATTATCAATTGAGATGAAAGATAACAAGAGTTGATGAGAATGTGGAGAAAAGGGAACCCTTGTACACTGATAGTGGAGAATATAATCTAGGACAGTCACTCTGGAAAATGGTATGGCAGCTCCTCAAAAAACGAAAAATAGAACTACCATATGATCCAGCAGTCCCACTAGTTAGTATATAACCAAAGGAAATGAGATCAATATTTGAAGAGATAGCTACACTCTCATGTTCACTGCAGTGTTATTTACAATAGCCAAGTTATAGAATTAACCTGTGTCCACCAATGCATTAATGGATAAAGGAAATGTATATAAACGATGAAATACAATTCAGCCTTATAAAAGTGAGGAAATCCTGCCATTTGAAACAACATGGATAAACCTGAAGGACATTATGCTAAGTGAAACAAGCCAGACATGGAAAGACAAACAGCACATCTCACTCATAGGCAATTTTTTTTTTTTTTGGTACAGGGTCTCACTGTGTCACCCAGGCTGGAAGGCAGTGGCACAATCTTGGCTCACTGCAACTTCCACCTTCCAGGTTCAGGTGATTCTCCCACCTCAACCTCTCAGGTAGCTAGGACTACTAGTATGTGCCATCACACATGGCCAATTTTTGTGGGTTTTATAATTATTATTTTAGTAGAGATGGGGTTTCACCACATTGGCCAGGCTGGTCTGGAACTCCTGACCTCAAGTGATCCACTGCCCCAACCTCCCAGAATGCTGGGAGTACAGGTGTGAGCTACCACACCCAGCCACATATGTAGAATCTAAAAAATTGAACTCATAAAAAGCAGAGAGTAGAATGGTGGTTATTCGGGCTGAGCAGTAGGGGGATTGGTGAGATACGAGCCAAGGAATATAAACTTTCAGTTAAACAGGTGGAATAAATTCAAGTATATTGTACAACATAGCAACTACAGCTAAAAGCAATGTATCATATACTTGAAACTCACTATAAGATGAGTTTTTAAATGTTCACACCACAAAAAATGATGAATCTGCAGTAATACATATTTTAATTAGCTGTATTTAATGTAGCTTGAATAGAATGAACTGTGTATATTTCCACAATGTATACATATTTCAGAACAGCATGTTGTGTACCATAAGTATATACAATTTTTATTTGTCCAGTAAAAATAAATTTAAAAAGAGAAGGTCTCCAATAAATTAGTCCTCTCCATGTCAACAATCCATTTGTCAGCGCACCCACACAGAGTCCCTATGGGGGCACCTCCTAATGGAGCTGTGAGAAGGGGACCATCATCCTCCAGACCCCCAGAATGGCAGCTCCACCGACAACTCACACCATGCATCTGGAAAAGCTTCAGACACTCAACATCAACCCATGAAAGTAGCCAGGAAGGAGGCTGTACCCTGCAAAGCCACAGAGGCAGAGCTGCTTAGGACCATGGGAACACCCCTCTTCTTGCATCAGCATGACCCCAGTGCAAGACATGGGGTCAAAGGAGATAATTTTGGAGGCTAAAGATTGGACTGCCTTACTGGATTTCAGACTTGTGTGGGGCCTGTAGCCCCTTTGTTTTTGCCAATTTCTCCCATTTGGAATGGCTATATTTACCCAATGCCTATACCCTCACTGTATCTAGGAAGTAACTAACTTTCTTTTGCTTTTACAGGATCATAGGTGGAACGAACTTGCCTTGACTTGGATGAGACTTTGGACTGTGGACTTTTGAGTTAATGCTGAAATGAGTTAAGACATTGGGGGACTGTTGTTGGCAAGGCATAACTGGCTTTGAAATGTGAAGGTATGAGATTTGGGATGGGCCAGGGGCAGAATGATGTAGTTGGGCTCTGTGTCCCCACTTAAATCTCATCTTGTAGCTCTCATAATTCCTCCCAGGTTATGGGAGGGACCTGGTGGGAGATGTTTGAATTATGGGGGTGGGTTTTTCTCTTACTGTCCTGGTGGTAGTGAATAAGTCTCATGGGATCAAATGGTTTGATAAGGAGAAACCTGTTTTGCTTGGCATTTATTCTCTTTGCCTACTGCCATCCATGTAAGACATGATTTCCTCTTCCTTGCCTTCTGCCATGATTGTGAGGCTTTCCCAGCCACGTGAAACTGTAAGTCCAATTAAACCTCTTTCTTTTGTAAATTGCACGGTCTCAGGTGTGTCTTTATCAGTGATGTGAAAATGGACTAATGCACTCATTCAAAACAAAACAGATTACCTGAATACTCCTATAACTATTAAAGTAATTTGAACTTACAGTTAAAAACTTCTACCAAGCATTTAAGATAAAAACAGCAAGATTCCATATCCTGTCTTCCAGTAAATAAAAGGAGAGGAAACACTAACTCATTTTATGAGATCACTATTAACCTTGTTCCAAAATCAAAGTCATTACAGGAAACAAAATCTTGAACAAAATATTAGCAAAGTAAATCCAGTGAATCGAGTGTGTGTGTGTGTGTGTGTGTTTTATATATATATATATGTTTTCACATATATAATAACCACATGAGATGTGTTTAACATCTGAAAACCAAACAGTGCCATTTGTTAGGCTGGCAAACTCCGGCCCCCATAGAGGTGTGCCAATCAGATCACTCTTCAGGAGTACCTCCTGAGGGTATGTGGTTGACTCACTGCCACCAGTTGAACACACTCCAGGCTCACTACAACATTGATGTTGCCACCACACTGTACCCAGGCTGCTCTCGGTGCACGACTGAGAATTACTCAGCATTAGAATGGTACTAGAATGGGCTGTTACTGCCAGATACAGGACACTTCTCACAAGCCAGTCATGCTTGTGCTGGGCTTTCCCTCACCTAGCTGAGAATTTCTCGGACACATGCTGCAGTCTGAGGCTTTTCTGCTGGGTCTGTCCTTCCCTCCATCTTTTCACAGTTGTCAGGCTTGCACTGTGGTCTGAAGATTTTCCTCACCTATGCCTGTTTCTGTTGCTCTTTAACTTTACTAAACATTTTTCCAAATAAACTTGTTGCACATCTCTTCTATCTTAGCAGCTTTCTCATAAGACTCTAAATGGTACATAGTCTAAAGAAAGAAAACAGTATTATCATCTTAATATGTGCAAAAAAGAAAGACTTTGATAAAATTCGATGATTAATGATACAAACTAGGAATAAAAGGTAACTTCCTCAACATGAGAAAGGCCATTCATGAAAAACTCACAGCTAATATCATCCTTAATTCTGAGAGACTGAATGCTTTTCTTCTAAGGTCACGAGCAAGGTAAAGATGACTGCTCTCAGCACTTTATCCAACATTGAACTAGAGGTCCAGGCCAGTGCAAGAAGGGAAGAAAAAGTAATTCAAATATATACAGATTAAAAAGCAAGAATAAAACTATATTTATAGGTGATGTGCTTAAATACATTTAAAAAATCTTAAATACTTTACCAGAGAAAATACCAGCACTAACAAGAGAAGCTAGCAAGCTTACATAATCAATATATCAAAAAAAAATGTATTTCTATATATTAGCAACAAACAATTGGAAGGTAATTAAAAACAAGACCATTTATAATTGGACAAATATTACATACTTAGGTAAAAAAAATTTTAATGCACAAGACTATAGACTAACATCTATAATATGTTATAAAGAAAAATGAAGGGAGACTCAAACAAATGGAGGAATAAGTCATGATTATGGATTAGAAAACCCAATATTATTAAGGGGTTAAGTCTTCCTAAATTTATCTCTTGATTCAATGCAATCCCAATCAGCATCCCAGCAGGATACTGACAAACTAATTCTAAAGTCTGTAAGGAAGTTCAAAAGCTAGGGGATGAATGAAACAACTTTGAATAAGAACAAAGTGAAGGGATCTAGACTACCTGGTTTTATGACTCCTTATAGAGTTACATAATCAAGTCAGTATATTATTCACATAAACATATGGACCTAAGGAACTGATTAGATTCTGAAAATAGAACTATACATACACGGTTAATTGATTTTCAACAAACGTGCATAGGTAATTCAATGGAGAAAGAAAAAAATTCAAAAAGTAGTACTGGAACATGTGAATATATATAGCGGAAAAAATAACTAAGACATCTGTGGCCAAAATGGACCTCAATTATTACTTCAAACCACATACAGAACTTAACTGGAAGTAGCTCATAGACCTAAATGTAAGAGCTGAAATTGTAACACTTCTGGAAGAAAACACTGAAGAAAATTGAAGTAACCTTAGGCTAAGTGAAGATGTCTTATATGGGACAAAAATAATTTGAGCTATAAAAGAAAAAATATTTAAAAAACAAGTTTCATCACAGCTGAAAACCATTGCTCTTCCAAAAATATGTTTAAGAAAATAAAAAGTCCAACTGCAGATTAGGAGAAAATGTTTACAAAACATATTTATAAGGGACTGGTAGCTAGAATACATAAGGATTCTTAGAACTTGACTATAAGAAAACAAAAAGTCTTCTTTGCCAGTTACAATGCGCAAAACATTTAAACAGATACTTAATCAAAGGAGATATATGAATAGCCAATTAGCATATTTTAAATGCTTAATATCATTTTCAGGGAAATGTAAAGTAAAACCACAATTAGATACCAATACATACCTCCTAGAATAGCTAAAATTAAAATGTATTGTGAAGAAGTGAGACGACTATATTTTTCATATATTACTTGTGGGAATGCAAAATGTTCATAAATAATTTATACTTTTTACATGAGATACATTCTGATATTGCTTAATCCATATTTTTCTCTTTTTCTTTAATGTTAGCCTTATAATATTAAATTTATTTCAGAATCTAACAATGAGTTGCAACCAGCAGTCTGAAATACACTGATCCAGTTAGCTATGTAGGAATATCTTGAAAATCACAGATTATTAGTATCAAAATTCAGAGAAGATCTTGAGTGAGTCATTCACCTTCCGACATGAACCTGCCTAAGGCAACAAAATGTTCTGATAAAGCACAAGGTAAGTCATCAGTTCTAAAAGCTAAAAAGGTAATTTATCAAGACATGGGACAAAGGGAGGAAGAGCTATTTATTCATCTCAGTTTTATCACCATGTAGATATTCACAAGTAACCAAGAAAAAATTTTCTCATTCTCAATAAAATATATCCATAGTTACATATAGCAGGATTTATAATATATACCTACAACTTTTTACAGGATCAAAGGTACAGAAAGAAGGTGTGATTCCATGGAAACAAAGGAAGAAAAAGCCCAAGGGAAAAAGACCTAGAATTTGATTTGGATGTTTTTCACATGTTAGGTACTCAATAGAATGTATTTCTTGATATTAAAAGTCAAGATTATCATCAAACGAGACCGATTTTTTTCCCAACAAAACTCTATTTATAATTAAATGGGGGAGTCATGATTTTATATAGTTAAAAGACAGATGGAATTTAACTGGCTCAAGTTCTAAGACAAAATAGCAGTGTAACGTGGCTGAATATAGAAGGGTGTTGTCATCTACGGTCTATTTAATAGAGCTCTCCAAAAGGGGGAGGCACCACTATTAGACTGTTCAAACAACAAAAAGAGCTAATATACTGACTTATAGATATATTTCAAAGAGAAATGACTAAGTGGTAGACAAACTCAAGAATGGCCCAGGTCTGGATGGTCACTGTGCAAGCTGCTGAGGAATGAGACCAAATGTTTGCAAGGAGCACAGTGTCATTGGGTGCTTCACTTAGGAGACATCGTGATAATACTGGAAGAGCAATCTAGAATCCTGGAAGGACAAGAGAACTGGCCTAGCCCTGGACAGGGAATTGCCCGGACCCTGGAGAAATCTGATCTGCAGAACTGTACAAATGCCTCCATCCCTGTCAGGGAGATCCCATACCCTGGCAAGGTAATCACTGTGAGGCACCATTTGCGCAAGCTCCCCAGGGAACAGGTGGGACCCACTTGGGAGTCCTATTCGTCATTTACACTGCTTCCCCTCTCTACACTCTCCCAACCCTGCAGCAATCCCTGGACACACCTTCCCCAGCTCTCAGGATGGCACAATCATGTCGTGCATCGTGGTCATCACTACCCGTTTTTATTGATAACCCATATGTTTTATAGCCCAGATTTTCTATTTCTAGACAGAAAAAAGGCTGAGAACTACTGGCACACAGGACTACTTCAAACTTCTAACATAGGCAGAAGAGGCCATTTGCAATCCAAACCTCATCAGTTCCTCTGTGCAAACATATTGTTTCAACAAGTGACCTGCACACTTGCACATGATGCGAAAAGTCCTGCCTTGGCTTGACATGAGGAGCATTCCCTTTCTCCAGATTGGACACATTTGATTTAAGGCTTGGCTTCGAACCTGTCCTTCAAGGCTCTGCTCCTGCCCACTCCTCTATTTCTTTGTGACGTCTTTCTGACAGCTAGTCCCCTGCACTGGTTTCTCCCTTTTCCGAACTCCTTCTTTTCCCTTATTTGTACTGATTGCTTGGCCCACTATGCTCACACACAGGTTATGTCTTCATCTGTCTACATGTTTTATCAACAAAGGAGGAAAACCCTCATAATTATTTGTAGAAATACCCTTGGTTGCACTCTGTGCCTGGTAAGTCCTTGGTGCTTAATAGATACTTGTTGAATTCATCTAATAAAGAAAATTGGCACTCCTCTTGCCATTCTTTGCATAAGTGTGGTTGTTTTGCCAAAATAAGCAAAGAGTTTGGAGACAAGCATACTCATTCTATTTTAAGACAAAACAAGAACAAAATGAAAAATGACAGATCTGTAGTTTCGGCAGTTTTGGGAAAAAGTGACATTTGCAAAGAAAATTTATGGGGATCGATATGAACTCAAATGAGTTGATAGAATTAGTACACTAAAACAAAATAAGGATACTATGATAAAAACCTTAATAATATTTCATGAATGACTGTGGCTAGGAGAGGTATTATACTACTCTCTAGTGGTTGGAATACAGAGCAAGATAATTTAAGAATTAATTTAGGATATTGTAGAAAGAGAAACACAGAAATGTAAATAAAATTTAAGATCTCATTCTTTAATGAACATATTGTGCCCCCCAAATGCTTTATAATTTCAAAATTCAAGAACATCTTATGTAACTAGCTATCATTGCAGGTGCAAATCAAGGGACTCTGGAATGTGCAATGCTCCTTGAAATTTTGTCATCTGGAAAGGTGACACTGGTCTGTTTTGGTTGACTATATCCATAACTCTGATGTCCATATTTTTATTTCTAACATGACTACTCTCAAGTGAATATGAAATTTCCTAAAATTTTCTTTTAATAATATTGTAAAGTTGTGAAAGTTATGTAAACATCTATTTTTATCTCATTTTCATTGTCAATATATAATATTTCATACAGATTTAATTCTTTTTGATTAGAAGCCATTTTTCAAGATAATAAAACTGAAGAAATGAGGTAATCTTTAAATAATCATTATAAAGATTTTGCAAATAGTAAATTTCTGACTATAACAGAAAATACATTAGAATCAATTTCAGAAACATGAACACAATTATGTCTAACATGTAATATTGGATTTGATATTTGATGAAGACAAGAAAAACAGATATATAGAGCCATGTATATGTTCATATTACACAGTAAATAATTCATATTTTATCTTATTGCTATAGAATGGAATTTAGCTATAATCACCACCCATATATTTCTGGTATGGTTCTAGGTATATAAGGCAATTTAATTCAGTTTAATTTAGCAAATTATAATCATTGTGCATAGTTAATATTAATCACAAGAAAAATAAAAAGACTTTTTCAAGTAAAATTCCTTCCACATAAGTAAATCACTTGAAATAATAGACATGAAGGATCACAACAACAAAATACAAAAAAAAAAATTGTTTATAAAAATGATCTCATTTATTCCTAAGAAAAATGCCGGTTCACTATCATGGTCCTCATGTATAAATGAGGAAAGTGAGTCTCCAAATTATGAAGCCCCTTGCCCAGAGATACCGAGTAACTTTAAGGCAGCCTCAAACCTAGACCTAGTGCTTGAGTGCACCTGCCCTTTCTTCTATGCAAAAAAATTCCTCAATAAAAGGCAAATTGGAGAACTTTCTTGGAAGTAACCATTGAAGTACTATAGGGGGATTAGAGGGGAGTAAAGAACCTTCATGAACATGAAGTGGTCAAATTAAACCAGAGTATCAATTGTGTCGGAAAAGAGATTTTAATGCTATCCACCTCAGATTCTGGAAAATTATCTGGGTGGGACGACAGAAGAGTAAGGTTGGCCAGAGAAAAGGATTCAGTGAAAGTCCTCTAAACTTTAACATGGTATCTGAGCAAAAAATCCTGCAAGAGATTATGTTTTAACCAATCAGTAAGTTTTAATTGAAACTCAAATTAAAGATGAGGATGCTGAAACAAAGTATAATAACTGTAAATCCACTTCGTGTAGTTCTGCAGCTGGGAAGAGGAGAATTTTGTAACATTCCAGGGAAAGTGTTTAGGTTAGCTGAAGTGAGGATTATCTCCACAAGAACATGGGTTTTATTGGCAATGAAAGCAAGCCTCCTTCTGCTCAGCACTGCCAGTACTGAAGGACAAACGTAAGACTGTTTAGCAAACGGTACAAATTAGGGTTTTAGAAAACATCTAATTATCACAACATAAACCAAAAAGGAATTCTGTATGTGAAACTAGAACAATCTGCTAAAAGATGGGTAGGGTGTGAACAAACTGGATAGGTATGAAAAAACATGATAATTGAATTGCGGATTGAAAGTAGAAGATAAAATAATACATAAAATTGAATTTGTTAGTAGGATAAAATACAAACTCTAAATATTTCACAATAATTCAGAGTAAAAAACATAACACACTGATATAATAATTTAAAAATAATTAAAAACCCTATGAACTGGACATGAATATCTAACCCATTTTTTTACAGAAAATCCAGGAATTCAGGACACAGAAAAGGAAATAATAAAATAAAATAAATTTTTAAAAATGTATTTAAGAGTGCTGTATTTTCAGATAGAAAAATTCACGAAATATCAGAAAAATTATTTGTAAGAGAAATAATTCTGAAACATATTTCAAAGACATTCTGAAATATAGGGATAAAGAAATTCTTCTGACTGGCTGATAAAACAGGTAATCTATAAATGAAAAAACTTGGTTTCATCATCCATGGACAATGAAACAGAATATGCACTTCTCTGAGCAAACTTCTATATCCAGCCATCTTATCTTTCATATATGAGGGCAAAGAAAGAGATTCATCCAGATTCAAGGTCTCACCAGAAACCCTGTGAACCTCCAGCTCAGTCCATCACTGCATCCTTCCGTCCACCATTCCTCACCTGAATTCACCTCACCCCTGATGTTAGAACCTGAACACCCCTCCGAAACTGCTGAGACAGAGGAGAGAACTAGGCATGTCGTACCTGTCCTCTCTTGTCAAAGGGATGTCTGGCCTTTGGTAAGCTTAGTCAAAGGCAAGGGGAACCCTGCTTAGAAAGTGCTGCATGAATTCATTCTGCAAACTCTGGGCATTTCTTAGCATGTTCCTCTTATGCAGAATTACATTTGTGCTTATGGCATTGACGTAGGACACTAGGCTAGAAAAATTTGGATATCAAATACATCTGCTCTCAAAGGAGATGCCAACACTGTATGATTTGAGGTGTACATTGAAAAATAACCCTGTCCCAGAACATTTCTTCCACTGCCTCTCAGTCTTTGAATTTCTGCCATCAAGGAGCATATCTTTGGCTCTCAGGAGTGATAAACTTAACACTATTATCAATCACTGTTTTAGCTGAATTAACACCTGAGAGAGGGAAACAAAAATGAAAAAAGGAAACAAAAAGTTTCCTTTTTGTGGATTCTAAAGATAAGTGTCTCCATGACTTTCCCTCTAATGGTGTTGAGACAAACAGCTCCTTGGGAGAGGACATTTGTCTTCTCAGGCCTCCTGCAAGGGGCACTGCTTATAAGAGGTGTCTACACAGCCAACTTTGAGAAATGTCCTATAGGGCTGTGGTTTCTCTGTCTAAGAAAAATTTAGGATGAGAAGGCTCTGAGCATGCAATGTACATGGAAGAGAGAAAAAAGGCTCTTCTAAACACACTGAATTCCTCATTGACACCACTGCCATCTTTCTATACACTTAGACAAGGAATAGCAATTATGAGCATATTCACTGATGCACGTCCTGCTCATGCCCAATAGCGGACATTGCTAATCAATTACTACACTCCTTTCTAGTGAGTAGAGATAAGATTTCAGATTCTTTCTCAGTTCTGCATTCCAGGCAGTCACTACCAGTTAGATGGAACTGACATTCAAATGTAATTTATTTCCAGTCTTGGCCTTCAAGGCCATATACCCTAAAAGTCTACAAGTTTTGTTGACATATTTGGATATTTTAATGTCATATGCATGGATAGAAAGCTTTATTTTAAAAGTTGGCAGCCAGGTTCAGTGGCTCACGCCTATAATTCCAGCACTGTGGGAGGCTTAAGTGAGTGGATCACTTGAGGTCAGGAGTTTGAGACCAAATTGGCCAACATGGTGAAACCCTGTCTCTACTAAAAAAAAAAAAAAAAATACCAAAATTTGCCAGGTGTGATGGCGCTACTTGGGAGGTTGAGGCAGGAGAATCCCTTGAACTTGAAAGGTGGAGGTTGCTGTGAGCCGAGATCACACCACTACCCTCCAGCCTGGGTGCCAGAGTGCGACTCTAACTCAAATTAAAAAAAAAAAAAAAATAGTTGGCATTAAAAAAAAAAAAAGTTGAGACTCTGTCTGAAATTAAAAAAAAAAAGTAAAGCCTACTTTTTAAGAAATTTGTATATTGTTTTTCAGGATTTTCAATAACAACTTGCAGAAACCAGATTTTTAAACTTTTTCAAAATGAGGCAGCCACAAAACTGAAATCTCTTTGCTGCAGGTTTTCCCCATAAGTAAAGGTCTCACAGAAAATCATACATTCAAATATGTCATCAATGTAATATGTAATAAGTCTCAATAAAATGTTCATCTATCCACACAGAATACTGTTGCCTAATAAGGTCTTTTACTAAGTAATTATAACGACACAATTTTATCAGTAAAGGTTAAGTATCTTTATCTGAGCAGAATCCGATGAAATTAGTCCTGATGTAATAAGTACCATTTGTCACTGTTAGAGCTACAGGGGTTGACAGGCTTGGATGTCTCCCTGGCAACCCGAGTGTTCCATTTCTTTTTTCTGTACCCTTAGATACTAACAAGGCATAAAAGTCCAGAGGGCATAGAAAGTATTGCCTGGGTAATTTATTTACCCTTTTCTGACTTTGCCAGGCAGTGGCATATGTGAGCATCTAGAAGCGTTTAAACAGGAAATAGATGTTTACTCCCAAAATTTTGAGTCTTGCTGAACATTTTGAACAGAAATATTGTTTACTGTATATAGGTTTTCATTAACAAAGACAGTTACTAATTTTTAACTAATTCATTATCCACAAGAAGAGAGAGAGAGAGATTGAGAAATTGTGACACCATTTAACATATGTAAACATACTGCGCATGCTCACCTCCCAAGGGTAAGGCGGGCACTGCGCATGCGTACAGCCCTAAGGGCAGAGTCATAGGAATGGGGGGTAAGACACCCGAAGTGGGCCCGCCTATCAAGTCCTGGAATCAAGGTTAAACATCGCACTTGTCCTTCAAGTTGTCTGCTTGGGTCTCTTCCAAGCATACTTTCTTTCCTGTTCTAAAGCTGTCTAAAATAAACTTCCACTCCTGCTCTGAAACTTGCCTCAGTCTCTTTTCCTGCCTTATACCCCTCCGTCGAATTCTTTCTTCTGAAGAGGGAAGAACTGGTGTTGCCACAAACTCATATGGATTCGCGGCTGCCAGTCACTCAGATACCTTCCACCAGTGACACATGTGGGCCACGATCAGTGATGTAATAAAATTAATTATTAACAGCATTTCACAGATGTTCCTGCTATCAGTCTTAATGGGCAGAAATCCAAGCGTGGAGGCTGTGGGGGGGGGGGGTGTGGGAAGAGAGAGATGATGGATAAACGTTTAGAGAAATATTACCAAAAAAATTTATATTTCCTCACTTTCCTATTGTCCATATATATATATATATATATATATATATAAAATCAGTTTTCTACTTTAATAAATAAGATATTTATTAAATAAAAATGTGGTTTATTTCTAAAAGCAGGAAGGTAAACATGGAATTGTCCGATTTTTAAATTTTGCAAACGTGAATATCCAGATTTAGAACACTGTTAATTTGCAGATGCCCTAGCAGCATGACATATCTTTTAAAATGGATTTTTTTTTTCTAATTTAGAAATCATGGGATGAATTGCATTCCCCCAAAATTCATGGCAGGGTCCTAACCTGAAGTATCTCAAAACATGGCTTTACTTGCAAATAAGGTCTTTATAGTGGCAATCAAATTTAAATGAGGCCATTAGGATGGGTTCCAATCCAATATGAGTGGTGTCCTTATAAAATGGGCAAACATGGAGACATTGACGTCCATAGAGGGAAAATGAGGCAAAAACACTGAGAGAAGCCGGCCATGTGACTGGTGTGATGTCTAGAACACAGCAAGAAATGCCGGCCAGCACCAGGTGCTGCAGGAGGGGAGCAAGGACCTTTCCAGAACTGTTAGGGAGAACATGGCCCTGCGGACCTGGATTTTGGAGGTGTAAGCTCCAGAACTGTGAGAGAATCAAATTCTGTCATGGTAATTGGTTATGGAACCCCCAGGAAGTTCACACAATTTACTTCAGATTAAAGATAAAAAATCTATTCCCAGAATATAGTCAAAGATCTAGCAATGATATGCCCATGGGTATGACATTCTGGGAACAGATTATATTCTGGGAATAGCTTTCTTATTTTTAATTTAAATTAGTTGTATGAGTTTCCTGAGGGTTCCATAAAAAATTATCACAACAGGCTGGGTGTGGCGACTCATACCTGTAATCCCAGTACTTTGGGAGGCCAAAGTGGGCAGATCACTTTAGGTCAGGAGTTTGAGACCAGCCTAGCCAACATGGTGAAACCCTCCATCTTTACTAATAATATAAAAAATTAGCCAGGTGTGGTGGCAGGTGCCTGTAATCCCAGCTACACTGGAAGCTGAGGCACAAGAATCCCTTGAACTCAGGAGGCAGAGGTTACACCATTGCACTCCAGCCTGGGAGACAAGACCATCCATCTCAAAAAACAAACAAACAAAAAATTATCACAACAGAAGTTTAATCTCTTACAGATATGGAGGCTGCAACTCCAAAACAGAACCAAGGTTTGAGTTACTTAAAGTAATACTGGGGTCAGAAAAGTTGATGATGTAGCTGCAATTAAAATTCTCTTCCCAGCTGGGCACAGTGGCTCACACCTGTAGTCCCAGCCCTTTGGGAGGCTGAGGCAGGAGGATCACCTGAGGTCAGGAGTTAAAGACCAGCCTGCCAACATGGTGAAACCCCGTCTCTACTATAAATACAAAAAATTAGCCAGGAGTGGTGGAAGGTGCCTGTAATCCCAAGTACTCAGCAGGCTGAGACAGGAGACTCTCTTGAACCCAGAAGGCACAGGTTGCAGTGAGCCAAGACTGCATCACTGCACTCCAGCCTAGGCAAGAAAGAACAAAACTCCACCTCAAAAAAAAAAAAAATCTCTTACTATGAATTTCTTATTCATTTCATGAACTTAAAAATAAAATTACAGCATTTTTGTTTTAATTCTAAAGAATATATTTACTTCCAATTTTATACTTTCTAATCAACCTTCTGCATATATACACACAAATATGTACACACATGCATATGTATAAACATATATATGTTAAATGTATATGTTATATTTGTAAATCTGAATAAACTATGTATAAATGGATATCTATCTATCTATGTTTAACATCCTTCTGTAGAGGGGAAAAAAAGGGACAATGAAGCTAAACTTTTTGATAAATTTCACTTTGCTTGCTGGTCAATCAAGAGCTTCTCCAAATGTCATATTTGATTTTTAAATTTGCACCTGTGAACACACATAGATTGAGGTAAGAGGGTGTGGCTGGCCAAATACTACTTCATTGGTAGCACTGGAAGAGAAGACCAACTGTGGACTGTATCCTGCAAAACCAGGTGCAAGTGTCAGGGGCTTATGCCCTGGGGTTAGCTGAGCAGGAGGCAGACTTTCTAAAATAGCCCGAGTGCAATCACAGTTACCAGAAGCTGCATAGACAGGTCTACCTACAACAGTCACGAATGTCACTTTACAGGATCCATGGACAGTTTGTTGGAAAACCTGTGCTGCTTTCTTTTCTCTCCATTCATCCTTTCATTGATCATTCAGTAATTTGGCGAGGTGGTCTGTATGCATTTTCAAGAGTGAACGTCGCCTGCTGTGGGAACAGATGACGGCATCTCTGCGTCTACATCTCTGTGACTACTTTCAGAAATAGGAAATTTGTCATCTTGTTATACATTTTAAATCTTTAAAGATTCATAATGTAAATAGCAGTATTAGAGTTGTCAAAGGCCACATTTCACTATTTGTTTTTAAATGTCACTGTCATAAAGGATAAGTGTTCCAGAGAGTACTGTGACATGAGAGATGAAGAAAAGTATCAGCTGTGTGCCCAGAGGCATAACTCAAAGTGCTGGGGCCCAGGGAAGATGCCCAGCAAGCTTTGCTGTGTGTTTCCTAGGAGCACCAGCCAGTGACCACAGCAAACGTGACAATGGGAATGGTGTCATTTGGGCTAGGGATTTGGAGCCCCATGCATAGGACAATGTCCACAGTCATTCTCCTCAGTCAAAACCAAATTGTCATCTTGGCTCACATTTGCTCTTTCTTCATTAGTACTTGGCTAACACTGAAATAAAAAAAACCTAGCATGCAAGGGTACTATCCCTATTTGTGGGAATACTTATGACAGGAGGTATAATAAGCAGGTCCCTAGGTGTCAGCCCTGGGACCTGATGCTGTCAGCCATCTGCAATATGAGAAGCCTGAGTGTTCTGATTCCAGGCTCACTAAGCAACCTGCTGGCCACAGAGCTCTCTGTGATGAGACTTGAAGACAGTGAGCAGGGCGCACAGGAGAGGGCCCATGTGGCCCAGCTGACTGCTGCACTGGTCATGGACCTGTCTGTCCCAGCTGACCACTGCCCTGGGCATGGGCCATTCATATACTGACAAGCTCAATTATTCAGTAGGTTAATGGGAGCTTTGTTACCATGAACCAGAATTACCAAACCTCTTCCAATCTGGGTCAATATTAGGATCATTTTTCTGAGTCTAGAAGGCTAAGGTCAGACCTCAAGTAGAAGAGATTTGCCAAACATAAGGCCCACTTGCAGTCAACAGTCAAAATCCCTGGACCTCCCTCTGTGAATGAAACCTCAGCTCCAATATTGCTGCCTACCTAGCAGCACTCTATACAAAATCTCTACAGCACAGTAAACACAGGGCAAGAATTAGGGAGAGGATAAATGGCCTCATCTGCTTTGTCATTGGGAAAATGCTGCAGATTCTCATCCTGATGCATCAAACCAAACCAGACACAAGCTAGGGAGGCTCTACTCACAGCTGCCTGCTGCAGGTTGCCTGGTGCTGCTATCACTCATGGCTGCCTGCTGCAGATTGCCTGGTGCTGCTATTTCTTCCGGTGAGCTTTGATTGGAGATGGCATTCAATTAAGGTGAGTTAGGTATTGTGTTCTGGGTGAATATCAATACTGATGCAGAAAGCCCCAATTTTTAAAAGGAATTCCTCAAATGCTATTGATTATCCAACTAAATTTTGATTCTAAATTCTTCCAGCCCTTGAACATTATACTTTGTGGCACATTGTCTCATCTTCTCTCTGAGAGTGCTCCATCTTTCTTGTCTGTCCTCACAGTCCGGGTCTAGTCTGGTCTACTACGAAGGGGAATCTGCCTTCAAGCTTCTGAATTTTAGTTTTGGCATGTTCAGCGTCAAAGCTCATCTGTCTCAATCCCAATATTTTACCTGAGATTTACGTAGTCTCCATTCTCCCAACAAAGGTGCTGGTCTTCAGATATATGAGCATGAGTGCAAATACTATTTTATTATCAATTGTTGAGCTGCAGTTATGAGTCGTTTATAGAGTCTAAGACAAGTAAAAACTAAATGGGAAGGCAAAACTATCTCCAAACAGGATATGCAGATTTACGAATTCCCTCTAGAGCAAATATCCATATTTAGTGTTGTGGGGCTGTGTGTTTCAGCTGACCGCTGCCCTGGGCATTATGTGTCCCAGCTGACCACTGACATGATATCATGCCACTTCCTTTATCATACAGTGACCTAATACACACACACACACACACACACACACACACACACACACACACACACACCCCGTTACATGTGACTCCTTTCATTTAGGAAAAATAAAATATAATAGAAGTTGCGTTAGTGCATGAAAACTTAGCATTTTAGGTACTTTTTCAAGCAGCATGGTACCCCCTCGCAGCATGGTACTTTTGACAGCCCCCACATGGCTATTGAGTGCATACTGTGTAGGAGGCTCTGGGCTTGCTAGGCAGGGGAGATCAACTGGCAATAAGACAAAATCTTTGCTTTCACATGGTGCTTAAAATTGTATCCGAATTTTCGATGTTATTACATAGCACCAATGAAATATAATAAAATTATGTTCTTCATTGTAAACACAACAGCAGATTTGCAGTTTTTTGCAAAATGTCTTTTATAAAATATAATTTTAAATGTTACATTTATGGACTTCAGAGAGGCAGCGTTGTATCAAGTTTTAAAGTGTGAACTGTGGACCCAGATGGCCTGGGCTCCCCTCTCACGGTTACCACTTGCAGTTTAGAAAGTGCAGTTTAAAGACTCTTGTACTTCAGGTCTTTATAATGTCAATGAGATAATTAAGTGAATTAATACAATAAAGACCCAGCACGTGGCTTACCACCTGGCACACAGTAAGTGCTCAATAAATGCTAGCTATTATTAAGTACTCCAGAATATTATGTATTTGGTAAACAATTTCTGGACTTTTTTCTATTCTGGGCACTGTTCTAGAAGGTGAGATGCAAAATATAATAAAACATGACGTCGGTCCTTAATGCAATTTCAGGCCATAGAAATTAAAGTTACTAATATCTTGTTAAAAATGACCAAGAAAAGAGCCTTTAGAACAACTCTAACAAAAGTCATTAAGACCTTGTGTAAAATACAAATGAACAAAAAATAATCTTTCCTAATGTCCAGTAATCTTAAGAATACCTTCACACACATGGGGGTGGCTGGTTGCTGCTTGCCACCTCTTACTAAAATCCAGCTTTTTGCATATGCAATTGATGGAGAATTAATCTTCATACCTTCACTCCCAGCCTAGCTCCATGATATTTTAGGTACAGTTTTAGCAAAACAATGTTTTCCAGAAGTTGATGTAGAAACAGCTGTGATAGTTAATACTGAGTGTCAACTTGATTAGATGGAAGGATACAAAGTATTGATCCTGGGTGTGTCTGTGAGGGTGTTGTCAAAAGAGATTAACATTTAAGTTGGTGGACCGGGGAAAGCAGACCCACCCTTAATCTGGTGGACACAATCTAATCAGCTGCCAGGGAATATAAAGTAAGCAGAAAAACATGAAAACGAGAGACTCGCCTCGACTCCCAACCTGTATCTTTCTCCTGTGCTGGATGCTTCCTGTTCTCAAACATTAGACGCCAAGTTCTTCAGTTATTGTGCTCGAACTGGTGCCCCTTTCTCCTCAGCTTGCAGATGGCCTATTGTGGGACCCTGTGATCATGTAAGTTAAAATGTAATAAACTCCCCTTTACATATATACATTTCTGTCCTATTAGTTCTGTCCTTCTAGAGACTCCCAACTAGCACAACAACAAAGAGTGGTTTTCAGGGCCTTTGCTCTACCACTGGACTCCTATCTATCTTCCTTCTTTGTTGCTTCACTGCTGGCTAAGCCTCTTTGGGGCTCATTGTCACAATCCGTAAACAGGGGTTTTGGGAAAGCCAAATGAGATACTGTGTGTGACACACTTGAGGCTGAACACACAGCCAGTGCTTAACACATCTTTACTGGCATTCTTCTTCTCGAACTGTACAACTAGAAAATGATAAGCGTGGAGGCAGCAGTGAGAGAGATGCTTGTATGGGAACAGCTGGAAAGAGGAAAAACAACAGCAAAATCTTACAAATGAAAACCAACAACTTGAAAAGCAAAGCAATCCGGGAATATGGAGCATCTCCATGTTATACAGAAAGATAAATAAAACAAAAATAGTTATCCTGCCACATCTTCATTATCTTTTGTATAAAAGGGCTGATCTTCTGCAATAATTTTCAGTAAAACTGCCATTTAAACTAGTTGAAATCTCATGTAATGGGGTGTACAACTGGCCCCTGAACAACCCAAGTTTGAACTGCACAGTTTCACCAATACGCAAAATTCTTCTGCTCCTGCCCCTCCTGAGACGACCCCCTCCTTTCCTTCCTCCTTCTCAGCCTACTCAATGTAAAGACGATCAGGATGAAGATTTTTATGATGACCCACTTCCACCTAATGAATGGTAAGCATATTTCTTTCTTCTTTATGATTTTCTTAATAACATTTTCTTTTCTCAAGGTTATTGTAAGAATACAGTATCTAAAATATATAATGCAAAAAACATATGTGTCAATCAACTGTTTATCGGTAAGACTTCCAGTCAGCAGTAGGCTATTGTATTGAAGCTTTGGGGAGTAAAAAGTTATATACAGATTTCTGACTGCCTGAGCAGTCAGCACCCCTAACTCCTGCCTTTCTCAAGAGTCAACCGTACGAGTTTCCTGTGGCTGTTGTCATGCATTGCCACAAACTAGTGGCTTAAGGCAATACAAACTGATTCTCTTATAAATGTATTCCTCTTCTGATAGTCAAAAGGCTAAAATCAAGGTGTTGGCAAGGCTGTTTTTTTCCCGAGGCTCCATTGAATCTGTTCCTTGCCTCTTCCACCTTGCAGAGGCTGTGGTGTTTCTCACCTCCTGGCCATCTCTCAGATCTCCATTTCCTTCCTCACACCACCTCTTCCCATGTTGGCCCTCCAGCCTCTGTCTTATGAGGACCCTTGGGATTACCTTTAGATGCCACTCAAACAATCTAGGACAACCTCCCCATTTCTCAAGACCCTCAACTTAATCACATCTGCAAAGTCCTTTTTTTCCCCACATAAAGTAACATTCACAGGTTCCAAGTGCTTAGGATTCAACATCTTTGGGGAATGGTGGATATTATTCAGCCTATCATATAGGACACAGCTAATTATCTTGCCCTAAAATAGATGCCCCTTTTCTTCAATGAAGCCAGAAGATGAGTTATGAATGGAGACAGTAAAGGAAAGCAGTAGTAAGTGACTTTCGTTTCGACATGCATCAATTTATTAAATCTCAAAGCAGTTATATGGCTTAGGTGAAATAATCTCTGCCATACAGGTGAGGAAACTGATGCCCAGAGGGTGAAGTCACATGCTCAGGTTCCACGGCAGCTGAGCTGGGTTTGCACCTGGGGAAATCTGAGCCTGAAATCTACTCTCTTAAGCAGGGTGACCTATCACCCCTCTTGTTCATTCTTTCCTGGCTGTGAAAGCCAACATTTCTGCTGTAACTGCTACACATTTTTTATTTGTTTCAAGTTATAAGCAATTTACAGGTACAACAAAAATCAGTCACATTTCTTTTTCATTAATGTACCTATCAAAAATAAAACAAGGCTGGGCGTGGTGGCTCATGCCTGTGGATCACAAGGTCAGGAAATCAAGACCATCTTGGCTAACATGGTCTCTACTACAAATACAAAAAATTAGCTGGGCGTGGTGGTACGTGCCTCTAGTCCAGCTGCTTGGGAGACTGAGGCAGGCGAATTGCTTGAACCTGGGAGGTGGAGGTTGCAGTGTGCCGAAATTATGCCACTGCACTCCAGCCTGGGTGACAGAGTGAGACTCCATCTCAAAATTTTAAAAAAATGAGCCTCTACAGCAGGCAGGCACCAGCTACACCAGGGCTGCACAGGACCAACAGAGAAAGCACGACATCTGCTGTTCATATGGGCTCCTTCTGCTTTGACTGGCCTCATCTCCAGCCCCTGCATGGGATTGCATTTTTCTTTGAAAAAAAAAAAAAAAAGAGAGATTTTCCTACAATCCAATTACCAAGGAGTGAAAACAAAGCTTGGAGAAAGTTGGATTTGTTCACACTGTTGGCTGATGGCAGAGGCGGGATTTATTTTTTTCCCCCTCCTCCAGTTTAGGGAAATGGTTAGCAAGAGACTGGGTAATGTCACCTGAAGTGGATGACATCGCTTGAAGTAGGTGACATCATCTGAGGTGGATAATGTCACTTGAGGGAGTTGATGTCACCTGAGTTGGGTCAGGCCACCTGAGATGATGACATCATCTGAGGTAGAAGATATCACTGGAGGTGGCTGATGTCACCTGAGGTAGATGATGTTACATGAGGTAAATGATTTCACCTGAAGTGGATGATATCATCTGAAGTGGACAATATCACCTGAAGTGGGCAATATTGCCTGCATCTGGTAATGTCACCTGAAGCAGCTGGAGTCCACACCACACGGTTTCACCTGGAAAGGGCCAATGACTTCCAAGGAGTGTCTGGACCTCCTTTCTTCTTCCAAACGGGGTCATTCTTTCTGGTCCTTGCATGGCTGCCTGTCCTAATGCAATTACACAACTCTCCTTACCAGCCTTGTTATCACCATTTTCCTTTTAAACACGTTTACACACACAAAATCATGTGGTGGCAGAGCACACTTGTTCACAAACATGCATGCCATGCGAAGTCCATCAGGAGAGGATATGTTTACAATCACACTGATTGAAGGGTGCAGGAGGAAATATCCACCCTTTCAGTTTGTACAGCTAGAGCAGGTGTGAACACACCACACAGAGATGGACAGGGGTGTACACATGCCCAACACGGAGACGCCAATGACGGCAAAACATCAGCAAATGGGAAATCACACATCACTTTTCCATGTCTCAGAGTTAAACAAAATCCCTTCTTGAAATACAAATTATTTGAATTTAAGCTTAGAATCAAATGACTGAACTTAAACTCTTTCTGGATGCTGGCAAGGCCATGCTCACTATGGGATGGTAGCTCAGCTTGGGGGCTGAAGACACATACTGCCATAATTGCTTCTCATGATGGTGCATTATGAGCAATTTTCCTAATCAGGACATCAGGTGGAAATAATTAAACAAAATAATGCAGCAGCACCTCAATTATGATTGCAAAAAGCAGTTCTGATATGCCCAGTGTATGATGAAGGAAAACAATTTTTGAATTTGTATAATTGTTATTCTCAATAAACCTATATTGATCGTTATCAATACACAATGTGTCACAAGAAATACCCAATTAAACACTAGATCCAGATATTGAGGAGAGTGTACAATCACTGATATCTACAATTCCTACTTCAGTGATCAATGATTAGGTTATTTCCTCACAGCCTTGCAAGGTAGCCACAATTAGCCTTATTGGTTGAGTGGGACAAGTAGGGAATGGAGAAAGAATCTGGCTCTAGGATGACCTTTTGAGACAGACCATCCTATCTTGAAAGATGTACATTTTCCCCCAAATTGCTCTAGAAAGTTTTCCAGTAATGGAATCAATCAGTGACAGGCAAATGGCAGGGCACAAACAAGATCCTTCTTAGGCAGGAGGTGGGTGAGATTACCCTGGCATTATTCTTTTCTGGTTCCGAAGTCTGGTGGCTGCAGTGTCAAGTGATGTGGCGTACCAGTGGCCTTGCTCTGTAGCTGCCAAACTGAATCCCCTTGGCTAAAAGGAAAATCCTGTGAGTCCACAGCTGCTCAAAGTGCAGCCTCGTTGCTAGATGATTTATTAATCCTTGCATTCTTTCAAATTCTCTAATGTTCGTTTGATTTAGTTGGTATTATGCATCAAACTAAATAACAAATTTCATAGTTTTACATTTTAGATTTAAATCTGGGATCCATTCTGAGTGAAATTTCATATAATCTTTACATCAAACCCTGGTGACATAAGTTTACTCGTATAACAAATCTGAACATGTACCCGCGAACCTAAAAGTTTAAAAATTAATAAATTAATGAATAATAAATACAAATTTAAAAAGTGTACCTATTGAAAAAAGGTATGCAATTTAGGTGAAGGCCCATTTCTTTGTCTATGCATATCCAATTGCTCTTGTACTGTTTGATGGAAACAAGACTATCATCCGTTCTTTGAATTGCTTTTGAACCGTTGTCAAAAATTAGTTGAGCATATTTGTCTGGGTCTATTTCTGGGTTCTCTATTCTGTTTCATTGATCTCTATGTCTATCCTTTTGCCTATACAGACGGTTCCCATCCAATGGTTTGACTTATGCATTTTGCACTTTTCAATGCTGCAAAAGTGATACCCATTCAATAGAAACCAGACATTGAATTTTGATCTTTTCCCAGGCTAGCGATATGTGATATGATACTCTCACATGATGGTGAGCAGCAGCAGGGTGCCACAGCTCCCAGTCAGCCATGAAATCAAGAAAAACAACCATGAGATATTCAACACATTATTACAAGATTGACTCGTGTTAGATGATTTTACACAACTGTAGGCTAATGTAGGCATTCTGAGTGTTTGAGGTAAGCTAAGTTTGATGTTCGGTAGGTTAGGTGTTTTAAATACATTTTAGACTTAAGATATTTTCAATTTAAGATGGGTTTATCAGGACATAACCCCATCTTACGTCAGGGAGCATCTGTACTGTGGAATATTTTTGACATACTTTGTGCCAATTTAAAGTGCCTCTGATTCAATTGTAATGATGTATTTCTTCATCTAAAAATAGTTTTATAACTCAGAAATTACACAAAGATTAATTTGGAAAAATTTTCTTTTGAGATGCTTAGTTTACACAAATTACACTTAAACAGCATTTTCTAGAGTAAGTGCCCCATCATAGTCCTTTATGGGAAGAACTTAGAACTTCTCAAAACAAGGCTGAGCTGAATTCTCTCTGACCAGGCATTCAGCAGCTCTGGCTCATGCTGGCATCTAGTGGTGTGCGCATATACATTTAGATTAGGAAATCTGGTGCATACTTTTAACAATCAAGGTATATTATTAACTTTCCACTGAGTTTGTCTCTTACTGACCCAGATGACAGAAAACAGACAACAGAGTCTCACCTGAGACTGTTTGGCAGAACACCAGTTCTGTGGGATATGATGAGGGTTGTCAGGAACAGCTACAGGACTTGCAGGACCCAGTGCGAAGTGAAACTGGGCATCCCTCGTTAAAAAATGGTTAAGAATTTCAAGACAAAAACAGCAGCACCCTAAGCCAAGCACTGGGTCCTTTAAGAGCACAGTCCTTTGTGCCGACAGAGTTCCTGCACGCATGAAGCTGGCTTTGAAGTCTGTTTCTTGCTGAAACAATTAGCAGAATTTAGATTTTATTACCTCAGTACCCACCAGGGTGTTTAATAAGTTACTGTCAATTTTGGGTTTCTGGGAAGGGCCTATACTGTTTTCCAAAAGGATTTGGTTCTGTGTGTGAGTTATGGCTGCATTTTGGGAAATAGTGTTACACTTTTTGCAGATATGCCATGCACCTATAATAAGATATGGTCACTGAAAACACAGGAAGTAGATCACATTTGGCTAAAAAGGCAGGAATTTACTTTCAGGATTCCTGAAAAGGATCAAAATCAAGAATGTGAAATTAAATGATTATTTTGATGAATAATCTATAGGCGGCTTTCTTCAGAAGGGGTGTAAACAGGCTCTGTGGCATGTTCACTGTTTTGGTCATGTTCAGGTCTATTTTCAAGCAAGAGGAGACCTGTGATAGGAACTTCCACTCTAAGAATGACAAGGGGGATTCAAGAACCTAAGCTGGGGGCTGCACCAAGGTGTCCACAGAGTCACAGAGGAAATACTACTACTACCAATGGTAATAACGATAGCCAAGCTTCACCAAGCACCTACCATGGGGCAAGCATGAAGATTCCCATGAGCAATTACATAAACTTAGTGAAAACCCTGTGAGGCCAGCTTTATGATTATCTCCATTTTGCAAGGGAGACACTGAGGAACAGAGAGGTTAAATAACTTGCTCAAGGTCACATACCTAAAAAAAAAAGAACTGGCTGGGTATGGTGGCTGATGCTTGTAATCCCAAAACTTTGAGAGGCCAAGGCAGGCAGATCACCTGAGGTCAGGAGTTTGAGACCCACCTGACCAACATGGTGAAACCCCCGTCTCTACTAAAAATACAAAAATTAGCCAGGCATGGTGGTGGGCACCTGTAATTCTAGCTACTTGGGAGGCTGAGGCAGAATAATCACTTATCGCTTGAACCCAGGAGGCAGAACTTGCAGTGAGCTGTGATTGTGCCACTGCACTCCAGCATCGGTGACAAGAGCGAAACTCGACTCCATTTCAAAAAAAAAAAAAAGAAAAAGAAAAAGAAAGAAAGGAAAAGAGGAAGAAGAGCCATAACTGGAGCCCTAGCAGTCAGGTCCTTGAGGCCAAGCTCTCAGACTTGGCCTGCGGCAACATTCATCACATAGCCTCACAGGTCTCAGTCTGACCCGATGTCCTGCCCTATATTGACTTTGAAGCTGCCTTCTTGCTCCCCTATCTCTATGCTAACACCAGCATCTGATTAAAATGAAGTTTCTGGTAGTAGCAGCAGGCCCAGGATGAGAAGTCTGGGGACACAGCATCGAATCTGTGTTCTGCCATAGACTGTGTGACCTTGAGGATGCCACTTGTCATTGATCTTAAAGTGAAGGGGTTGAGATAATTTTTGAGACTCTTTTCAACACTAAGATCCACTATCCTAATTTAATGATCAAACTCAATAAAATAGAGTCTGTGATATTGTCCAAACCAAATCAGTCTAGAATATAAACTCCATAGATGCAAAGATCATGTGTTATGTTAATCTTGCTGTCTTGGAGGGATAGAACAGTTCCTGATATACAGCAGGCTCTCAAATAATTACTGGGTTGATGAAGGAATGAATAAGTGGTGAGTGAAGGAGTTAAATAAATGAAAAAGTGCAATAATCCAACATAGAGCATATGAACATTATACACTTTTGTAAACCTCATAAACCATGGCACCAAATTGAATCTCGAAACCACAGCATGGCCTTGGCCAACCTCAAGGTCCAAGATCTCATCAACATTGTATTGTTGGACCTATAATTGCTTGTAATAGGCACTCATGAGCAACTTCCACAGTGTCTCTGACTGAAAGCTGTCATGTTGGCCTGAGAAAAAGGTTTCTTTTGATGCTAGCAACATCAGGAATGAGGTCTGATTGAGGTGACTTATTTTTGTCTCCTAACCGAGTGTGTCTTCTGGCACCTTTTGAAAAATGCCAGATCTTTCATCTCTCATGAGGCACTGTAACATACATGCTGAGAGCATGGTTGCTGAAGTTGGATTCACTGTTTTCACCGCTGCACACTCTAGGGAGTGCCAAGCCTACTGTCAACATCGACATCTTAGATTTATATATTTTATGATTTTTTTTTTCTGGAAGGTGGCCATAGAGTGACATGTTCTTAAAAAAAAACCAGTATATTTCAATAATTTTTCAGCAGGTGAAAGTGAGGTATCATGCAGCAGAAATACCCTTTTCTATTGTATCATTGTCATATGTACAAGCAACATCCCCATCTATCACCCATCAGCTGTGCATATTTAGGCAAATTGCTGAACCGCTCTGGGTCCTAGTTTACTCATTTCCAAAATGGGAATATTAATATTACCTTCTGTACCATGGAGCTGTTGTAAGGATTAAAGGAGAAACTAGACATAAAGCAGCTATGATAGTTCCTGCAAATAGTACTCAATAAATTAGTTATTATTAGTTCCACAACATATACACAGGTAAAACAGAAATTAGATCACTTTTAAAAGATCCCTGTGCAAAAATGTTATTCCAGGGCAGATCAGGCCTGGGGCCCACTGCTCAGTTATTAATACAGAGGAAGTAGAGTAAAGTCAGAAAGTGAAGTTAAAGGTAGAACAGATTTAAGAAACATAGCTCTTTAAAGGCAAGACTTGCAATACTTCAGATGTTTAAACAGAAAGAATTCAGCACCAAGTACTTAGGAAGCGTGTTTTGGGACCTCGGACAGAAGTGGCTGAGATCTGAGTCTGTGCATACATCGGAGCTGCCTAGCCATGCTAAAGTCTAACCTTTCCTTCTATATTAGTCTGTTTTTATGCTGCTGATAAAGACATACTCAAGGCTGGGAAAAAAGAGGTTTAATTTACTCACAGTTGCACCGTGGCTGGGGAGGCCTCACAATGATGGTGGAAGGCAAGGAGGAGCAAGTCATGTCTTACATAGAAGGCAGCAAGCAAAGAGAGCATGTGCAGGGAAACTCCCCCTATAAAACCATCAGATCTCGTGAGACTTATTCACTATCATAAAACAGCATGGAAATGACCTGCCCCCATGATTCAATTACCTCCCACTAGGTCCCTTCCATAACACTTGGGAATTCAAGATGAGATTTGGGTGGGGATATAGTCAAACCTTATCCCAATGCTCTGTGCCTCAGTCTAAATCAGGGAGGATCAATGTCCTCAACACTTATCTCTCCCTTGTGGCTGAGTCCTTACAGAAGGGCTCTTATCTACAAATCCTTCAAGGTCTTCTCTGATGAGCTAGTAACAGAAGCCAAGAGGAGAGAGGCTCTGAAGCTGGCACTGGGAAGGAGGCCTGCCCAGGATGGTCTAGGAAGGGACTTTGATATTTACACTTGCTCTCTGTGACATTGTGGGTCCCTAGCAACTGCCACCTCATTCCCAAGCTTATACCTTAGGAAATACAGGTGGGATGAGCATTAATGAAATAGATGTTTTGTTTAAGGAAAACTGTACTAAATATGGAGAAAAAAAACTATTTTGTGACTGTAAAGCAACCTGGGGTCTTCTGAATAATATGAGTTGTAGGGACATGTATCTGTACATTAGTGATATCAGTAATGATGTCAGTAGCCATGGTGAGATAGCATTTGGGTAATTGGCATCCTTTGAACCTTTGCCTCATTATTCAACCTAGTGGCAGTTCTCCAGGGAGACACATGGAAGGAGGCAGTAGAGGGGGAGGATAATCACAAATGTTAAAGCTCTGAAGTCCAAAGACCTAAGTCTGAGTCTTGGCTGTGTGTGAAACTGAGCAACGTAGCCTCAGTGCTCCCCCATGTGGCAGCACCTACCACATGAGGTGGCTGAGTGGATGGAATGAGTTGACATGTGTAAACTGAACAGCACCTAGAGGATGTGTTAGCTATTCCTATTATTAATAGAGTTATCATCCATGTTATTAGAATGGAACACCTGGAGCTTTGAGGACACTCTCCTGATGGACTTTAGGCTGGGGTCTGCACTGGATGCAGGCTGTGGGACCTTTTCAGCCCTTCTTTCCCTCAACCCCAGGCTTACTCAGCTGGATCTTCAGTTTCTACCAGTGTGTGGGCAAGAAATGGTAAATCCTGAGGCAAGCACATAGGAATATGAAGGACACGGGAGTGTCAGTCTCTAAGTGCCAGGTAGACCAGATGTCGACCCCATAGCCCACATTGCAAGAAGGAGGAAGTGCCAGGGCCATCTTTCCTGAGAGCTGACTGAGGAAGACATGACCCAAGAAGACAGAGCCTCATTGTTTATTTACTCCCCTGAAAGTTACCCCTCAACCCCATCCTGTAGTCTTCTTGCCAGTCTTTCCTTTGGTCTAGCTCCCTGAAGGCCAAATGAGCATAGAGCCTTAACCATGCGAGAACTGTCATGTGCCTCTAACAAGCAGGATTATTCATTGTGACTTAATTATCCAAGATATAGGCATTTGCCATTTTTTTTTTTCAGTTTTGTTTTGGTACCAAAGACAATAGATGCTAAATATTCTACAATATGGGAAGGGTTAAGTAAATAATAGCAAATCCCTCACCATAAATTCATGAAGCCATTTACCCTTCAAATTGGCTACCTTCTCCTGAGCATCTTTTTGCCAAAATCATCAATGAACTTCTGGTTCCAAACATAGATCATTTCCTTCCCTTGCCTAAAAGATATTAATGAACTTTAGGATAAAATCTAAACTCCTCGGCCTGCCCTGCCAAGCCCTGGGTGAACCCCAGACCTATTTCTCTGGTTCCTCCTTAGCTCACTGGGTTTCTGTACATGCATCTTTTCCCATCTACTCACTGACCAATGCTGTCTGCTCAGGACCCTTGCACTGTGGGACCCAATGATGGAATCATTTCTGAGTTTGTTGGCAACTCATCTCCATTCCCTCCTCTGCTTCTATCTTTCCATTGCCCTCTTTCATTGCACTGTTTATTTTGCTTTCAAAACATTTCTTACAATCTGTAAGAAATGCACTTGTTTGTTTACTTAACTCATCTTCATCTTCTCTTCTCAATTGTAGATCCAGAGGGCAGAGGTTATGAAGACAACCAAACAATTACAACTCCATCACAGAGGGTGTATTGAAAGAAACCAAAAATATTTGCTCAAAGAATGAGTTGCCATAAAAATATGTTGCTTGGTATAGAAAGTGATTCATCATATATTGTTGAATAAAAGAGTACATTATAAAATGTTAGGTACTGCACAGTCCTTTTTAAGTATATACATGCCAGATATCTGTTATAGAACTTATATATACATTTATATGCATATGTGTAGAGAAAACTCTGGATGTTGAGATCAAAATGGTCACAGCACCCACCTTAGTGTGGTGGCATCAGAGTGATTTTATTAAATTTACTAATCTTTTCCTGCTACTTTTAATTATAAATATGTACTACTAATGTATTTAATATTTTACAAAAAGAATATGATACAAATTAAGACCCCTGAGTTAATTTTTTATTAATGTCTAGACTCTCCAACCGGAATATGTACCCTTTAATGAAAGAAATTATACAGGATACATCTGTGAACCCCATCCCTCTTCCCCTGGTACATGTGTTCATGTGTGTGCATGTGTGGGTAGATATGAAACAAAAGCATACAAAATAGCAGAGGAGAGAGTATAATTCTTCCTGTTATAAACTGTTAGATGATAAATTACTGAGATGCAGAAATCACCACTACAGATTTCTTACTAATTTCCTGTTATGTTTGCTCTCACACCTGTGGGTCACATCATGTTGGTAGAAATCTGTATTAGTGACAGGAAGGCTATGTGGCACTTCCGAGTATTGGTTAATTTATGTAATTCACTTAATCAACTTCTTTTACCAGCATGAAATACTAACACATTCCAAAATAAAAATCTTAAACAAGGTTTTAATTAACATTTGTATTGCTATCAGCATGTTCTACATAATGTACCCTACGTGGTAGATGCATTTATGCTGCGGTAGAGTGTCAATAAAGACGTTGAAATCCTTCTTTATTTCAGCAGTATTTTGTATCTCTCAGAACTGTAACATCTCCTAATTAAAGAGAATGTTCATATGGCTTCATTGTGAGTTAAAGAGTTGAAACTACAGATGGATTACAGGATTCCATTCATGGTGGTCTGTGTTCCCGTCTGTGTTCCTGCTGGGGAAGCCAGGTTTCCACAGTTCCACTCCTGATGACTGAGTTATTTCATGATCAAAATAAAATCTAGGCTTATATCATTACCCATTATATCCAATATGAGTTCAACATTATTTTTGAATAGTAAATTCGCATTAGCAATCTATGAGTTTTCATTTGGGACAATATAATTTCACTGGCGACGTTTTAAAAAAGGAAATGTAATGTCCTCATAACAAATACTAGCAGATATAAGATGAGTCCTGTGTTCTCTGCTTTACATCATTCCTACAGTTGCAGTGATCACAGGTGACATGAACATGAAATATTTTAAAGCTTTAATTATTCTATCAGATTTACAGCAGGTCTACATTAAGTTTGCATTCTTATCCACTTTACAAAGTTGATAAACAGGCATTTATGTCAAGCTTTCTGGCTGTGAACCTAGTATTTTCACTGAGAATTTAGAAGAAAGTAGGTGAAGGAAAAACCCCTAAGTACCCTAATCTTATGCAAAATGGAGATTTTCTTAAGACAAGGAATGATGTACAATAAAGGAGAAAAACTGCTGCTTTTGCTTTTCTTTTCCCCCTTATCCTTTCAGTATTAATAGGGGCTACCCTTTGCTTTCTTGTTTTGAAATATTCTAAAACATGTTCAAGAGAGGATTAATAACTAAAACTGGAGACTCAGGATACTAGATTGTGGTCAATCTATCATTTTAGCTACCCTTTGCCACCCCCTGAGGGCATGAGGTGTTGGTTTTAGACTCCAACATGTAACTGGAAGCCAAGGTCATAATAGCAGAATGTCTGGAACAGAGGTTTTACATGTTCTTGTGTGGCTTGGCTTGCCTCTGACACTACTGTAATCTGCCTAAGAAGAGAAACCCCCACATACTTACTAGTATAAGGGAGAAGAGAATCAAGTAGAGCCAATCTGGTACCTGGAGACAAGCCCAGCCTAACTTGGTTGAGCTCACGCAATATCCAGCCACCTGGCAAACCCATGAGCAAGAGAGATAGATGCTTTTGGATTTAGGGGCTATTTGTCACACTGCTTTATTGCAGTAATGGCTGACTAATACATAGTCTCTTTTTAAGAACTGTGGCATAGCATAAAATATTTACAGAATGAATAAGAACTGACACAATCATCTGGGCCTTATCCTTTAATTTGGTAGATGAGAACACTGAGGCCCATGATGTTGTAACTTGCTCCAAAGTAGAGAAGAGGAGATAGGATCAAGGTCTTCTAATGCTCAGTGACTGTTCACATTCAACAATGGCAGATGTTCACATTCAGTGATGGTGGGATTTGTGATGTATGCTGGATGATGCCATCTACCTCCTTTCCCTACATGTGCCTCACTCACTGTCCATCCCACATTCTTTCTTCCTGCCTCAAAACTTCTCGGTCACTGACCTATGTTTGCCCTATATTGTCTGTGCTTTCTGTTTAGTCCATTTGGGCTGCTATAATGAAATATGGTCCTGGAGGCTGGGGAGTCTAAGAAAAAGACCCCAGGAGATTCTGTGTCTGGTGAGGGCATATTTTCTGCTTCCAAGATAGTACTTTCTCCCTGTACCATCTTGAAAGGAAGACGGTGGAAGAGATAAGGCAATCCCTTCAACATCTGTTATAAGGGTGCTAATCCCATTCATGAGAGTGGAGTTATCATGATTTAATCGCTTCCCAAAGGCTCTATCTCTTAATATTATCACTTTGGGTATTAGGTTCCAACATACAAATTCTGGGGTGACACCAGCATTCGGATCACAGCACCTCAGAAGCTTTAACTGCGTGCTGGCCTCTGGGCTGTGAGGTGACTCAGTTCACTCTGGGATAATGCAACACTGGTTATGTTCTTTGGAGACTGGTGACTTAAGTGAGTGGTCTCTTTAAATCACATTCTGTTTCTATTTGTTTGTGTTATTATCCCAAATCACTTTCCAAATCTCAGATTGGCAGGAAATCCTAATTAAACCCATTGGGGTATCTCAGCTATGAAGCCTGTAGTTGATCACGTGTTATCATTAGTTAGCTAATTTCATATTTGAATAGAGATTACAATTCAGTGTAAAAATCCCTACTTATGCCTCCCTTTGCCCATCAATTCACTTTCAGGAAATAAGGGAAAACATAAAATGAAATACCTGGCACACAAGGTCATAGATAAAATCTGCTACCCTCAGAATGGCCTCTGAAAATCCAGTTAGGATTCAGAATTAAGATTGGTTCCTTCCAGATGCCAGTTAACTGAACCCTTGCTCCAAAAAATCTTCATCTACTTCAGAAAACCTTCACTACACAGTAAGTATGGAAATTTGCAACTAAGACTATATAAAACATTCTTGATCTTCTTTGAAAGAAAGCATATTCTTGTTTTCTCTAATTACTTGGATTTTACAGTTCACATTGAACGCAAATAATAAGACTCTATTACCTTCAATGCAAGGACCTTTAATTAGTCTAAGAAATTGATTTCTGTATTGGAAAACTACATACATACCTGTTAAGATGAACAAATTGCTTAACGAGGGATCAACTTATCTGTGTATTAGAGCTTTAGTAAAATGCTCTTGGCTTTGGAAACAAAGGTTAAAGAGGATACTTTGGCTTTATATTCTTACGTGGGAACTTATTACCTGACAGACACTGAGGAGTGGGGCCAAGAATACCTAAAAGCCATTTAAATAGTAATTTAGGTTTATTAAAATCTAGTTATTTAGGTCTAATACCACTGTTTACAGTGCTCCTGAAAGATTATTCCATAGTCCAAATAATGGATATTGACACTGAAAAATAAATACAATGTCTAGAAGACTTTTCCCAATGTTATCTTCTAAAATTGTTATGGCAGAGGAGACTGAGTGAGCTGGTGCCTGCTGGATGGAGCCCTCCCCTGGCCCCTACACCATGAACCTTCCTCCAGCCAGAACACTTTTTCCTTCAATGTGCCACTGTGTGTTCCCTTGCATGTCTCCCAAACTAGGTGCCAACTCTTGGAGGGGGCAGGAGGAAGGCAGGGGCTGCTTACAGATCCATAATCCCCTGCTGATGTGGGTGCCTGAACATGCTCAGGTGAATGAGCACCTGCTGGATGGCTAGGTGGGAAATTAACAACGCCCTTCCTGGGGCTGCTGACCATCATGAGAAACCAGCCTTTCTCCCATTTCTATCTGTCAAAGCAGGGAAAATTGTGTTCTGGCAGGAGTGTGGGTAAGGGGTTGTTCTAGAGACAGCGGTATCTAGATACAGAAAGTAGGTGGAGGGGGGTGGGTACAGCTCATCAGACACTGCCCAGAAGGTCACATGGGAAGGAACTGGACAATTTAACGTGAACACACTACTCAGCCATGGAGGTCACATGCATGCTTATCTGCTTGTCCTCAGAGCATGGCTGGACCACGTGACCTTCACTTTACATCCCAAATCTAAGTGCCTATGGTTCCAGAGTCTGGAAAATGCCTGTGTCCAAGAAGTCACATAAATCTTACTTTCACCAAGAGCACATCTCAGCATGCCCCTCCTCTGTGTGTGTTTGATGATCCTTGCTCAGGTGGGTGTAAGAAGTTGTCGGTTGGTCAGGCCCAGCCTGCCTGGCTGGAGATGATATCTGAAGGACATTATGGGAGACCAGAGGGAGTGAGACACAGGGTAGGGTCTCAGACAGACATGATCAGCGTCGTTATTCAGGGACAAGCTGGGCTGTCAGTGAATGGCGCAGTCAGGCTATCTGCCCTCATGGAGCTTAGCAACTACTCGGGGACACAGTATATAAACATGCAATCCCATAAGTTATTGTATAACTAAAGATCAGGACACTAGCAAGGGAGGGATGGTTTAGAGTTGTCAGAGAGGCAATTCTCTAAGAGACCAAATGGGTGAGTGGAGGGGTTGGTTACACAAAGGAGGTGGAGGGGAAGAGACAGAGCCACTGACAAATAATCTGAAGGAAGAAGTTGAAGAGTTTGGGGACCTGAATGTAGCCTGGGTGGCTGGCACTGAGAGAGCAAGATGTGAGGTTCCAGGGAAGGAGGCTTCCGACACAGCCAGGCAAACCATGGAGATGTGAGGATTCAGTGAGGAACCCTGGTTTATCCTTAAACAGAGGAAGTGCCCAGTATAATTTGCTCTTGATCATACTTCAAGGCTACAGAAACCAAAACAGTATGGTTCTGATATGGAACCATGAATAGAGATGGAACAGAATAGAGAGCCCAGAAATAAAGTCACACACCTACAACCACCTGATCTATGACAAATTTGACAAAAACAAGTAATGGGGAAAGAACTCCCTGTTCAATAAATGGCACTGGGGTAACTGGGTAGCTATAGGCATAAGATTGAAATTGGACCCCTACCTCTCACTTATGATGGGTTAAAGACTTAAACGTTACTCTGAAAATTATAAAAACCCTTGAAGAAACCCCAGTAAATCTTTGCCTAATAAAGGCAAAGATTTTATGACAAAGACACCAAAAGCAATTGTAATAAAAACAAACATTGACAAATGGGACCCAATTAAACTAAAGAGCAAAAGAAACTATCAACAGAGTAAACAGAAAACCTACAGAATAGGAAAGAGAACACATTTGGAAACTCTGCATTCGATAAAGAGCTAATATTCAAAATCTAGAAGGAGCTGAACAAGCAAAAAACAATCACACTAAAAAGGAGGCAAAGGACATGAACACTTTTCAAAAGTAGACATACATGTGGCCAAGGAGCATATGAAAAAATGCTCAACATCACTAATCATTAGACAGATGCAAATAAAAACCAAACGACATATTGTCTCATACCAGTCAGAATGGCTATTATTAAAAAGTCAAAAAACAGCAAATGCTGGCAAGGCTGTGGAGAATAGGGAACATTAATACTACTGGTGAGGTATCAATACTACCAGGAACATGAGGCATTAATACTACCGTGGGGAATAGGGAACATCAATGCTACTGGTGAGGTATTAATACTACTGGGAACATGGGGTATTAATACCACCGTGGAGAATGGGGAACATTAATACTACAGGTGAGGTATGAATACTGCTGGAAACATGAGGCATTAATACTATGGTGGAGAATAGGGAACACCAACACTACAGGTGAGGTATTAATACTGCTGGGAACATGAGGTATTAATACTACCATGGAGAATAGGGGAACATTAATACTACTGGTGAGGCATTAATACTATGAGGAGCATGAGGTATCAATATTACTGTGGAGAGTGGGGAACACTGATACTACAGGTGGTGTGTTAATACTACTGGGAACATGAGGCATTAATGCTACGGTGGAGAATAGGGAGCATTAATACTACTGGTGAGGTACCAATACTACTGGGAACATGGGGCATTAATACTGCGGTGGAGAATAGGGAACACTGATACTACAGGTGAGGTATTAATGCTACTGGAAACATGAGGTATTAATACTGCTGTGGAGAATAGGGAACATTATTACTACTAGTGAGGCATTAATACTATGGGGAGCATGAGGCATCAATGCTACGGTGGAGAATAGGGAACATTAATACTGCCGGTGAGGTGTTAATACTACCGGGAACATGAGGCATTAATACTACTGTGGAGAATAGGGAACATCAATACTACCGGTGAGGCATTGATACTACTGGGAACACGAGGTATTAATACTACTGTGTAGAATAGGGAACACTAACACTACAGGTGAGGCATTAATACTACTGGGAACATGAGGTATTAATGCTACTGTGGTGAATGGGGAACATCAATACTACTGGTGAGGTATTAATACTACTGGGAACATGAGGCATTAATGCTATGGTGGAGAATAGGGAGTGTTGATACTACTGGTGAGGTGCCAATGCTACTGGGAACATGGGGCATTAATGCTACGGTGGAGAATGCGGAACATTAATGCTATAGGTGGGGCATTAATGCTACCGGGAACATGAAGTATTAATGCTGCTGTGGAGAATAGGGAGCATTATTACTACTGGTGGGGCATTAATACTATGGGGAACATGAGGTATCGATATTGCTGTGGAGAGTAGGGAACATTGATGCTACAGGTGGGGTGTTAATACTACCGGGAACATGGGGCATTAATACCACCATGGAGAATAGGGAACATAAATACTGCAGGCGAGGTATTAATGCTGCTGGGAACATGAGGCATCAATGCTACGGCGGATAATAGGGAGTATTAATACTACGGGTGAGGTGCCAATGCTGCTGGGAGCATGGGGTATTGATGCTACGGTGGAGAATAGGGAACATTAATGCTGCAGGTAGGGTATTAATACTGCTGGGAACATGAAGTATTAATGCTGCTGTGGAGAACAGGGGACATTATTACTACTGGTGAGGCATTAATGCTATGGGGAACATGAGGCATCAATACTACAGTGGAGAATAGGGAACATTGATACTACAGGTGGGGTATTGATACTACTGGGAACATGGGGTATTAATGCTACAGTGGAGAATAGGGAACAGTACTACTGGGGAGTCTGCCGGGTGCCCTCCTGCTTGGTCACTTCCTTGTTTTCCTGTATTGTGCATATTCTGTCATTCTCTGGCAGAGATAGTGTGGGATGCAGATGAGACCCATTCCCTAGCAGCGAAGGGGTCACTGCAGGGCACTCACTAATGAACACGTATTCCTCAGGGTGGAGGATTTACTCATCAGGCTAAGACTGGGCATGTAGGTGAATGAAATGCTCATCCTAACAGTCTCATACCCAAGCAGGGGCTGCATCATGGATGGTGGAGATTGCTGCATGAACATCACAAAACCTAACACTGACAATTTCCCTCCAAAAGCCATATGACTCATTTTGGTTGTAAAAGGCCTAGGATAAGTAAAGACAGTGAACAAACTAAATATATTTCACAGACCTCCAAAGTATTTATTTCTTACTGAGTACCAATACTGTTCCACATACCTTTTTTTTTCTTTTGTTGAGGCAGAGTCTCACTCTATTGCCCACAATGGAGTGCAGTGGTGTGATCTCAGCTCACTGCAACCTCCACCTCCCGGGTTCAAGCGATTCTCCTGCCTCAGCCTCCTGAGTAGCTGGGACTACAGGTGCCTGCCACTATACCAGGCTAATTTTTGTATTTTTAGTAGAGACGGGGTTTCACTATGTTGGTGAGGCTGGTCTCGAACTCCTGGCCTCATGATTTGCCCACCTTGGCCTCCCAAAGTTCTGGGATTACAGGCATGAGCCACCGTGCCTGGCCTGTTAAGGGGCATTTTTGATCAATTAGATTTTTATTCCTATAGTTGTTAGAATATTAGCCTAATAAAATTAAGCATTTCTTGCATATCTTGAATAAAATTCAATATGAAGGCCACTTCCTTTAATAGGTCAACATGGAAATCAATTATGTTTTCTACTCTGTTTATTCTGTGTGACGTTTAATTATACGTGTCAACTTGACTGGCTAAGGGATGCCCAGATAGCTGGTGAAACATTATTTCTGGATGTGTCTGTGAAGTGAGGGTGTTTCTGGAAGAAATCAGCATTTAAATCAGTAGGCTGAGTAAACAAGATGGCCCTCACCAATGTAGGCATACACCATCTAATCCATTGAAGGCCCAATTAGAACAAAAAAGTAGAGGAAGGGCAAATTCATTCTCTCTCCTTGAGTTGGAACATGTATCTTCTCCTGCCTTGGACATCAAAGAGCCTGGTTCTATGACCTTTGAATTCCAGGACTTACACCTGTGGGCCCCCAGTTCTCAAGCATTTAACCTTGGACTGGGAATTACACCATTGAGTCTCCTGGTTCTCAAATCTTGAGACTCAGGGTAAATTACACCAACAGCTTTCCGGGTCCAGCCTGCAGGAAAAAGACCATGGGACTGCTTGACCTCCCTAATCATGTGAGTCAATATGCATAATAAATCTATCTATTGATCTATCTACCTACCTAACTACCTACCTACCTACCTACTTACTTTATCTAATCTACTGGCCCTCTGAGTTTTCTGGAGTATTTTGACTAATATACCCTGCAAACATAAAATCTGTTTCTTTTGTTCTTAGGGGTATCTTCTCACAAAATCAACTCAAAAATATAATTATGACCATTTTGCCTCAGAATAAATCTTGTTCACATATATTTTGTTTCCTATTACTGCTATAACAAATTACCACAAACTTAGTGGTTTAAAACAACACACATTTATACCTTATACTTTCGGTGGTTAGAGGTTGAACTTGAGTCTCATTGAACTAAATGAAGGTGGGCAGGACTGCATTTATTCAGAAGCCTCTGAAAAGAAAAATTATTATTATTCCTTTTCCAGCTTTCAGAGGCTGCCAGAATTTCTTGGCTTGTGGTCCTTTTCTCCATGTTCAGCTCATCACCACAGAATCTCTCTGGCCATCTTCTGTAGGACTGACTCCCTCTGACTACATCTGAGAAAGGGCTTCTGTTTTTTAGGATGCACCTGGATAATAGAGGATAAACTCTCTACCTCAAGATCATTTCATTGCAACTGCACTCTTACTTTGCTTTTGCCTTGCAATGTAACATATCACAAGTTTTGGGAATTAGGGTGTAGGCATCTTTGGTGGGGGAGCATCATTCTATCTATCTAATATTTTTATATACATGACTATCTCCCAAGAAGACTCCTCACCTATAAGAACTGTACATCCCACAGTGTGAAATTGTAAATGTATTACACTAATCTGTATCCTATTTTCAGAAATAAAAGATGAAAAAATCAAGTTATTACATTCGCTTTTTAGAAATCAAAGTAAACTTTCCTCTGCCACCGATGTTCATGTGTGACAAAAAGAGTGATTGCAGGCCGGGCTCACGCCTGTAATCCCAGCACTTTGGGATGCCGAGGTTGGCGGATCACAAGGTCAGGAGTTCAAGACCAGCCCGACCAACATGGTGAAACCCCGTCTCTACTAAAAATACAAAAATTAACCAGGCATAGTGGCAGGCGCCTGTAATCCCAGCTACTCAGGAGGCTGAGGCAGGAGAATCACTTGAACCCAGGAAGTGGAGGTTGCAGTGAGCTGAGGTCACACCATTGCACTGCAGGCTGGGTAACAGCGCAAGCCTCCATCTCAAAAAAAAAAAAAGTGATTTCAGAAGTCATCTATGATGCATTGTCTAATGCTATATTCTAAACAGTAATCAAGCAAATATTTTAAAATCAAGTTTTGCTGCATCATATGACTTATGCCTATGTTCTTCTGGTGACAGTTTTTGTTGAAGACACAAAGGCATGAAAACTTTGAGCCAAGGTCATCAGCAGAGCTAACATCTATGTATATTTTTTCCTATCTAAACTTCTTCAAAGTTTCTTTGATGAAACAGTCTTAAATTTCTTAATAAAGATTAGGCATATCTTATCTCATAGGACTTTTCACAATTATATTAATATGTTTGATTTAAACCTAGTTTTAATTAATTCTGTACATTATAATACTTGATGGCCAAATCCATAATATGTAAGCCAATTAAAATATTTCTTCAAAGGCAGAAATTAAATATATTAAGTTTGATTTTTGTGTTTCTTTTAAGTTCTGCCTTGGGATACACAGGAGAAAACCTCAATGAAATGTTCAGTGACATTTCTTCATATATGTCAACATAGATATTAATATGCAGTGAAAAGTCTTAGAAGGCTCTACAGGAAATGGTTAACAAGTTACTCTAGTACTCTTTTTTTTTTTAAATTTTTTTTCACACCATGGTACTATAGCACCTTTATAAAACAAATCAAACAACAGAACATAAAATAATATATCTGAAGATTCCTGCTTGCTTTGATACCAGGTAAACCCATAGAACAAACCACTTTTAGTTTACTGAAAAGGCTGTCAAGTACAGAATTTTTAAATGTTTTAGTTCTGACACTTAAAAATGGATCCCAAATGTTTTTGATGTTCCACTGTCTTCTTTCAAGTTCTGGCCACAATCTTATTAATTCATTCACAACTACGTGAAACGCAGCACTTTGCTTTTGGTAATAAAAAAAAAAATGTTATTTACCCAGAAATGCAAGCCTGGTGGCCTTGGAAAAAAAATATTTACAGGGATAAAGCCCTTGATTTAGGATTCATGGACAATGACTTCAAAACATTGGCCCATATTCATAGCCTACAACATAGATTTTAATTCAGAAACACAATTCGCTTGCAAATGTCTGAGATTTTATCTTTCATAGGTATTAAGTTTATCTAAGCCATCATGTCTCACAAGGTCTATGCTATTTATGATTGTTATTGAATATACTGAGACCTTTACTGAAGGTAAGTTTTGTTGTTGCTGCTTTTGAATGACAGACATCACTCTATCTCTGAAAGGAAATGTTTAGGAAGCTTCTTACTAAGGAATTCACATGTAAAATTTCCAGTAATGATTGAACAGTACTATTTATTTCTTTTTTGGATCTTAGGATCTTAATATTATTTTATAAGCATGTGAATCTCTGCAGGTCACCTACCCTCCTGCTCAAGACGTGTTCTATTGGTGGGCATTCTGGCCAGTTGGCTGGACCATTCTGGGATGGATGAAAGTCCATATGCCTTGTCCCTCAAGACCAGGTCTACAAATAAGCATGCATGTGCTCCCCACAGCTCATTGGAGCTGGGGACAGGAAAGCCAAAGATTTCTGAGATGTCTAGCTAGTCATCCCTGGGCATTCAGCCCCATCCTCCAGAGGTTCTGTCCCATTGAAATTTGGATCTCCTGTTGATGGCTGAGGTTAAGTTGTTCAGACTCCAAAGGGCCACAGTGTAAGAGAAGGCTAGTCTCCAGCATTTATAAAAAAGAGCAGGTGAAATTTTAATAAAACGAGAGCACTTACTATTACAGCCCAGCTCCCTATGGCAGTTTCTACAGGCTTAGACATCCCTTCTCTTTGAATGAAACATAAATCTTTATAAAAAGATTAGTGGGGCTGCTTTAGTAGTCATGAAATGTAACAGACTTGGGGTAGTAAAGGAATTTCCACATCAAACACATGAGATAATTGAGTGTTTCTTGGTTTTATATCCATGTGATGTATTCATAAGAATCCTACACAAGTATGTGAGGCTTGTATCATGTCATATTAAGTCTGCACCAGGTATATATCACTGTCAGAATAAATTAAATTAAAATTGCTTTCCCAATTGCATCAAACATCTGTGTGGCAAAGCACAACAATGATAGTAATTTAGCCACAAATGTTTCCAGAACACATAGTGGACTGTATGAGGGTATGAATAAATCACATAACTAGGGTTAGAATTTCAGAGTAGCTGCAGGATGTGTGCGTCCCAGAAACTATCTGGATTATTAACATAAATGCAATACTTAAGTGTTCCATTATTGGAACGCTAAGCATGTGGGAGTTATTTATATCCTATTGCTCAAGGGCATTGCCAAAATCTGATTTTTCAGTCATGCAAAAATTCATGATGGACAGTAAGGTCCCTCAACAGTCAGTGCTGCTGTTGAAAGATTCCAGTTGATTACCTACCTAGGACTATGAGGTACCGATAGGCCCCTCAATCAGGTGAATTTTAAAAAAAAATTTTGAGCTTTTTAATCCATATTTAAAAATCAAGATGATTAAATATGGAGAAAAATACTTCCAATGAAAAGTATAGAACACTGTATTTTTAGTATATATATATATGTTTTTTTAGTATATATAGTATATGTATATACAGATAGTATATATAGTATATGTAGATACAGAGCACTATATAATATCTATAATACTATATACATACTATGTATGCACTATATTACACTTTTACACACACACACACACACACACACACATACAAGTATCCTGGAGGTATCCTGAAAAATACTCTAACTTGTGAAATAAAAGACTGAGTATTGAAATCTGATTTCTGAACAATTACATCTTTTACAAGCTGATTCAGGAAATGTGTGCATATGGACACAAAGAAGTTTATGTTATTTAGTGAAGTTTAAAAATTAAAGAGTGATATCATATATGCAATTCTTTTTTCACTTATAAACATTTTTATATTGAAAGTTTAGTTCTAATAGTTAATCTAATAACTTATTAGCATTATACAAAGTATAAAATATATTACCTGCCTATTAGTATTGAGCAAAATTTTATATTCTATTTTCATAAAGCATAAATATAGCACTCATGCTCCAGCAAGCAGGATGATACTAGATTATTGGATATCAATGTGTGTGAGCATTCCCTACCAGTAGAAAAAAAGAAACTCAAAATGTCAGAATTTTATTTCTTTCTCTTTTCTTATGCATGATGCAAACCATTCTCTATCAAGGCTCGTACTTGGGAATATAGCTGCAAAGAAGATCTGATCTAGGATTTGTGCCAAGTGTTATATTCTGAACAGGAAAATAGGGAAATCTGTAAAATTCTGACTAGGGCTGAAATTAGTAGTTTATGCTTCAGTTGTTGAATTAGACATAATTAGGTAATTCCATAATAAGTTCAGAACGACATTTAAAATGAGTTTGGATATTTCCAGTCTTTCTTTTCCTGCAGCTAGACAGAAACATGGCTGCCTCTCTGGTTCCTGAATTTTAGAGACTCTGTGTGTGTATCTGTGTGTGTTTGTGTGTGTGTGTGTGTGTGTGTGTGTGTGTGCATATGCATATAATATCGGTGTATGTCTATACATACATACAAACACATATAAGTAATATCACACACTTATATGAATTATTGCATAAAATCAAGCTTAATGTGTAACCTCTTTATCTGCTTTCTGACCTTATAGGATTAATATGTGATAAGTACACTCCCTTATCTCTTTCAGAATGTATTCTCTCTTGAGAAGATAAGGATGGAGAGATCTACTGAAAAAGCCACGCACAGTCCTGTCATATTGTCTTAGCGTGACATAAAATTCCATGGTATGTCACACTAGGAAAGGTCACACTGACAAGCTGACAGCTGCAATCCTGACAGATTCTGCACTAGGACTGGCAAATGACTTTATGTCCTCAATGCACAAAATGCCTGAAACCACAAAATGTATGTTTTCCTTTGCATTTTCAAAAACACCCTAGAAAGCTTGCATTGCCCTCGACCATTTTCCAGCCATCCTTGGGGACCACTGCTCATGTCCTCATCCAGCACCTTAGGAGGACAAATCCACCATCCATCTGAGCATTGCTTGGTTCTAATGCCAGTCAAGATTTGCTGCTGTTGATGATGACAAAAGATAAAAGTGGAACATCAAAAGTGCTACAACTTTTACAATCGAAGAGATAATATTCAATTAAGAAACATTTATACAGCAACTTGAAATGCTTGAGGCACTGAGGTTACATAAAGCACAAACAGTCCTTGCCCTCCTGTAAAATTATTCTAACTGAAAAGAGCAAGAGATGAACTAAAAACTCACTAACAAGACTAAAGAGGAAGTAAGGGTGTTGGTCCTTGAATCGGCAAAGGGATCAATTGAGTAACTGAAGAAGGAACATGTCCTTGGCTAGGACTATACCTGGCACATGAAACTAGTCTACTCTCCAACAGCACCCCAACATGGGAGCAAGGTTCATGAGTACACCCCAAATCCCTGCCTAGGTAGGATAAAGAAAATCACATCCTAATGAGCAAAATTATGGACTGAAACCGAAAGATATATGTAAGCCAATGAGACAGTCTGTCACCATGGCAAAGTCTGCTCATGATAAATCAGGGCAATTTTCTTTTTTCTCTAATCTATATCAAATGTCTAAACCCTCACCATGTTCACGGGACTGTTTAGGTTTCATTCTCAGTTGTGAAAGGCAGCATAATGAAACAATGAAGGTGTCAGAAACAGCCCAGTTACATGTTGGCATGTGACTGTAGCCATGTCCCGTGCTCTGAGTTTCTTTTGTTCTTCCATGAAATGAAGATTACAGTGCCCAAACTGAAGGACTGTCAAAAGGATGAAATGAAACTGAATCTTTGAAAGTTTTCTGTGAAGAATCCTCTGAAACACTTGATTTTCAATTACCCAGTTTTCCCACTTTAAAAAAATGTATGAATAAAGCAGAAAAAGCAATATAACAACTTAAAGGCATTATTTAGAACAGAAAGAAATCCTTCTAGAATGAAGAGGAAGATGGGCAAACATTTCTCACATGAAGAACAGTGTTTACACAGGGAAGTGCTCAATAGCTGTAGAGTTTATACAATTCATCTTTAAAAAAAACAACTAAGCGATTTCCATACAGGCAAATCACCTTCCCAAATCAGAGGAAACCAAATGCAAATGTAGAAGTCACCATGAGAAGGTCTCTACAGTATCTCAGGCAGAAGCATTCTTCTCAAAGTAGGGGAAAAATGCAGAGAGGAAACACTACCAATGGCTTAATCACAGACTTTGGTGATGACTGTGGCAATGGGTACCTCTCCAGAGACTGTGGAGCACATAAAATAGCAGGAGAAGCAGGGCCAGACACATTCTGTCTTGATGTCCACAAGAAATGAGTGAGGCAGAGATCTTCAGAATTACAAACTGCCCACGACCTGCTGACCTTGGTAGGCTGGAGAGAAGAGAAGGGGAACAACTCACACAGAAATGTAACCTGATTCCAGAAGGTACTTCCCTGTAAATGAGGAATGACTCCTACTAATCTCGTCAAGCTTCCCCCTTCAGAATAAACCTATTGCAAGTACCTGATCTAGGAAGGCATTCAACTAAAAAGCGAGATATAAAGCAAGAAGCTCCTAGCATGGGATTGATATCAATGTGATGCAAGTCCTGGTTAGGAGAAGCACTGGAAAAACAAGTGGAACATAATGCTCCACCAGGAAGAGTAGTTACTGAGCTGATGAATCATTTGAACAAAATGGATGGCCATGAATGAAAAGAACTGAATAAAGCAATCAAATAGCTCAAAGCAGAGGTACAAGATGAAGTGCAGACAAGAGAAAGATGGAATATAAGCTATCAGAACACTTGAAAGAAGAAAGAGAATTAAAAAATAAAAAACTGATTGCCATGTTGTAATCAACCCAAAGAAACTAGACACTGTCCAGAAGAGGAAGAACTGACTTAGAAAAATAAACCAGGCTGAGCGCAGTGGCTCATACCTGTAATCCCAGCACTTTGGGAGGTTGAGGTGGGTGAACTGCTTGAAGTCAGGAGTTCGAGACCCACCTGGCCAGTATGGCAAAACCCTGTCTTTACTAAAAATATACAACAATCAGCCAGGCATAGTGACATGCGCCTGTAATCCCAGCTACTGGGGAGGCTGAGGCAGGAGAATTGGTTGAATCCAGGAGGCGGAGGTTGCAGTGAGCCCAGATAGCTCTACTGCATTCCAGCTTGAGCAACAAAGTGAGACTCCATTTTAAAAAGAAGAAAAATAATGAGATAGATGATGGATTGATGAATTGATTGACTGATTGATAGATGACAGATAGAGAGACAGATGAATAGAAAAAAATATTCAAGGAAGACAGGGAAGAAAACAAGGAGATTCAAAATCTGCATAACTGGTGTGCTTGGGGAAGAGAAGCATATAAATGAGCTAAAAAGTATTAAATATATTATTTTTTAAATAATAGAGAAGTATCATCACAAGAAGGCTTCAATATACAGATGAAGATAATCACGGTGTCTTAAGAACAGCTGATATTAAAATTTCACCAAGAACTTTAAATTAGTATTTCTTTAATTGGACTTTTGTGGATAAATTTTTAAAAATTTTAATTAGAAAAATTTTTAAAAGATCATTAAAGAAAAGTAAATTAAAATTGCATCAATCTGAGTTTTCTCACAGTAACAGTCTACTTGGGAAAATAGTGAGATAACATCTATGAAATTCTCAAAAAAAAAAATGTTATACCCAGGCAGAATAACATTTAACTATATGATTACAGGTCACATTTTCAAATGGGAAAACAGGCAGGAATTGCAGGTGCTGTGAAATCTTCCTTGTAATTAGAAAAAAAAATTAGCTAATGAGAAAACGAATGAAGACCACTAATATGGAACTCTAGCTAATGATATGTATGCTAACGTGTTCAAGAGTAAAGTCAATTGCTATCTGAAAATTATGTGCATATATATTGAAGTGCATCCAGAAATGCAATGGAATGACTGGGATAGCTAATGTGTAGAGCAAATACAGCAAATATTGATTATAGAATCTAGGTAATGGTTAATGGGTGTTCATAATACAATTATTTTTATATTTCTATACAATTAAATATTTTCATAATAAAATGATAGAAAATGAATCACAAAATTATAGCAAAGTATTGTCTCTCTGCATTTATTCTATTTAACTATAGGATTAGGGGTAAAACAACTGTGGAAATTATAGTTCAGAAATCAATGGTAAAAAAATTCACAGGACAAAGAAGATAAAAGATAAGGGATAGAAGGATGTTTATAACCAGGAATCAAATACAGATTCTTTAATGGTGATAAATCAACCAAGATCTAAATATGAATACTGGAGAAAACAATAAAAGTATAACCAAGTAAATTTGGGGAGTGGCATACTTAGAATATTTTATAATATCATCTCTGATAATGGTGGGAAGTTGATACTGTCTTTAGAAAGAGCAGAAAGTTGGCAGGGCATGATGGCTCACACCTGTAATCTCAGCGCTTTGGAGAGCCAAGGCAGGAGGATCACTTGAACCTAGGAGTTTGAGACCAGCCTGGGTAACATGGTGAAACTTCATCTCTATCAAAATAAACAACGTTAAGTTAGTCAGGTGTGATGGCATATGCCCATCGTGGTCCCAGCTACTCAGAAGTCTGAAGCAGGAGGATTGCTGGAGCCCAGGAGTTTGAGGCTGTAGTGAGCCACAATTGCACCACTGACCACTGCACCCCAACCTGAGGGACAGAGCAAGACCCTGTCTCAAAAAAAAAAAGTGTATCACACCAATTTGTAATTACAGAATTTGCTTTTATAAAACCTAAAAACAGCCCATATTATTTTTTATAATATGAAAATCTTTTTCATATTATAAAAAGAAATATTGCACAACACATAAAACAAAAGAGGGGGAAAATGCAAAATAAAGATATAAAGAAAAGAATAACATACCATAAGTTATTTATGTTATTCACAATGTGAAGGCACTAAATGTGTTCCTTTTGGATCACAAACTTAACTATACATTGTTTTGGTGAATTTTAAAGTGATTAAAAATATCAAATATTAATAATGTGGAAAGGCAAATCAGGCAAATTGGAAAGGAAAGTCATGGCCATGTTCTTAAGCAGCAGACACAGTCAAAACAGGGTGGAGAGCATGCATGTGACAAAATGGCCCTTTATGATGACTAAGCATACACTCAGCAATAAACATGTAGGAGGTATAAATATTTGCACATGATAAAAATATCACATCAAATTTAATAAAGTGAAACCTACAAGAATTTTTTTAATAGGCAGAAGTATGTTAATAGTGGGATACTTTAATTCACTTCTCTCAGCCTATGACTGACCAAGTATACATCAAAAACAAAAATAATGAGGATTTAAACCACATAGTTAGATCTATTTGTACTTTACCTAATTCTATAACCTAAGGACAGATAATTCATCTTCCTTCCCAGCAATCAAGGAAAGAATTGCCAATCTTGAAGACATGTTAGGTTACAAAGAAAAGTTCATTAAATACTTCCCCACAAAGCCATAACTTATCAGGATTTATGATCAAGAGTTTACTCTTGAATCACAAAGGAAACCAAGACAGAGATTAGACAACATCTTCAAAAGTTGTATATGAGAGTAGAACCTAGGTAATATGCTAAAAGCAATGCTGAAGAGACATTTTAAGTCTCATATACATACTGTGTATAAATAACAAGAAAGATGAAAATAAATGACAGAAGCATCCAACTGAAAGAACTAGAAAAAAGTCAGTAAAATATGCACAAAGTAAAAGGAACAAGTTAATAAAAACATAATTATAAGAATTAATGCATTTGAAAACAGAAAGATGTTAGAGCTATTAAATAAATCTAGTTTTAAAATAAAAAATTAGATAGACTTGATTAAACTAAGCAAGGAAAGAAGAACAAAACACAAAATTAGAAATGCGAACAGGAAATGAATCACGGTAGTGATAAAATTAAATGCGAGTGCATACTCTTCGATAGGAGAACGAAATTAAAATATGTGTATTAAAAAATAAAATTACCATTATTTGCACAAAATATAAAATATAATTGCATAAATAAAAAGTTCATAAGATCCAACTGGAAAACTATTAGACATGATAAAGATAATTCAGTTAAGTGACTGAGCAAAAAGTAAAAGGTAAAAATAGGTTGCTTAAGTATGTACAAACAACCACCCTTTTGGAGCCAAGATCCATGCACAATAGAAATAAAAGAAATAAATATAAGAAATGTATATGAACCATGTGAATAGCATGTTGAAATGCCTCTTTACTACACAAAATGACAGTTGAGTAAGTGGAATGCAGACTCTACTTAAGATGGGAACACAATATCCTAAAGAAGGCAATGCATGAATTAATCTACATATTTCAGATAACTCTAACAAAATATCAAAGAGATTTTTTTTCTCTAGCAAAGTAATCCAACTTTAAAGTAAACATGCAAAACAGCCAGATTTTAAAGAAAATCTACCAAAAAAAAAAAAAAAAAAGAATAAATAAGGTAGCAATCAGCAAGGAAAACAGAAACAATTATGTAATAAATGATATTGAGGCAACTGGAACTTGTGGAAAAAAAACTGAAATTGCATTTCTACCTAATTCATCAAATAAAATCGAGTTCCATGAGATCATGTCCTTTTTAGGGACATAGATGGAGCTGGAAGCCATTATCTTCAGCAAACTAACACAGGAACAGAAAACCAAACACAGCATGTTTTCATGTATGAGTGGGAGCTGAACAATGAAAACACATAGACACCGGGAGGGGAACAACACACACTGGGGCCTGTTGGTGGAGTTGAAGAAAGGAGAGCATCAGGATAAATAGCTAATTCATGTGGGGCTTAATACCTAGGTGATGGGTTGACAGGTGCAACAAACCACCATGGCACATGTTTACCTATGTAACACACCTGCACACCAGCACATGTACCACAGAACTTAGAATATAATTAATTTAAGTTGGAAGAAAAAAATAAAGTAAAAACAAGTTCCAGAGATTTAAATAACAAATGTAAAAGAATGTTATTATTAGACAAAAATATGGGAAATTTTGTTTTATACTGTCTATGATAGAAAAGATTTCAGTATGATACAAAATTATAACTCCATAAACAATTAGAAATTTAACCACATAAAAATAATTCTTTACAGAAAAATCAAAAAGTAAACAAAGTGGGAAAATGCTTTGTGATTTATATCACAGAAAATAGATCTTTCCTTGAATTGTGAGTAAATCCTATTAATTATTCATTAAAGAAAAAATCAACCACCCAAAAGAATTATGGATGAGGGACATAAATGGCTAGTTAATTGAAAAGGAAATATGATTGCTAAGAAATGCATGAAAAGATGCTGGATTCCTTCAGAAGAGAGGTGCAAATCAAAAGCATGAAATGCTGTTCTCAACTGTCAGAATGGCAGAAATAAGAATGCTGGATGACATGAATCAGCCAAAGATATATGGAAATACACATTCTCATGGTACTGATGGAAATGAAAATGGATAAAAGAGACAAATTTGGCAATATCTATCAAATGTTTAAAATGTATATAACCTTTGATTCAGAAGGCTCATTTCTAGGAATTTATACAACAGATATACAGGTGCATATGCAAGCTTATTGATTTATACGACTATCAGTTGCAGCTCTGTTCATAGTTGCAAAAGAATTAAATACAAAATATTCATCAATAAAGGACTTGCTAAGTAAATGAAGTATATTCATAAAATAGAAACAATGCAGCTGTTTAAAAGAGAGAAAAAGCTAACATGAATTAAAGTATTATTCAGATAGGCATAATACTTTACTACTTCTGCAAATAAATTATATATTTGCATATGCTTAGACATGCATAGAGTAGCTCTGAAAAATACCCAAGAAGCTGATAACAGTGTTTGCCTATGAAATGAAGAACTGTGTGACTATAGGCAGAAACTCTTAATATAATTGCAAATGATGAACATTATAACAATAATAACATTTTCTAAAATCCCTTTGCCAGGACCCAACACACATATACATGATTAATACCCACATTAGGTACCCCTGCCACAAATACTGTGAGGTGGGTACTTTACTTCCCTGGGTTCTAGCAGTTTAGAGAAGTTAAATAACCTGCTCCAGGTAACCCAGCTCTGAGAGGTAGAGTTGGTTTCACACCCAAGCATTCCAGCTCTGGGGTCTGGAGGGAGGCAGGTATGACAGGCAGAATAATGTCCTAGTCCCCCAACAAATATGTTTGCATCCAATTCTGCAGAACCTGTGAGTATGTTAGGTTTCATGGCAAAGGGGAATTAATGTTGCTCATCAGCTGACCTTAATGCAGGGTGATTAGCCTGGATTACCCAGGTAGGTCCAAGGTAATCATGAGTTCTTAAGAGTGGAAGCAAGCGTCAGAGTGGGTGATGTGAGAAAGACTTGAACAGCCATTGCTGGCTTTGCAGAGAGAAGGGACTGAGGGATTGTGAGCCAAGAGTTGCAGTCTGTCTCAAAAAGCTGGGAGATCCAAGCAGAACTGCTCTAGAGCCCACAGAAAGGAACCTAGCCCTGCCAATACCTTGACTTTAGACCATCGAGACCATTTAACCCACTGGACTTCTGAAATCCACGATTGTAAGACACTAACTTTGTCTTAAGTCACTTAGGTGTGTGCTAATTTGTTAGAGCGGCAGCCGCAGCAGGAAATGAATATGACAGAGAAGAACAGAAGAATGACCACAGGAAGATAAAAGGCAGTAGGGAGCAGATAGCCTGCTAAATCCACATCTCTCCTCTTGGAACTCCTTCCTGCAAGTTCAGATAAGAGAATTTCATGCAGGGACTATAGGAGATCCCAGCCATACCAGCTACAAACAGGAATCCAAGAATACTTCTTATCAGAGCCTGGCACAGTGGCTTTCATGATGTGGCACCAAGAGCAGTAGCAGAAATGTCACCTGAGAATAGGTTAGCAAATCAAATTCTTGGATGCATCTTCTGACACCTGGAATCTAAAACGCAGAGCCACGGCTGACACTGTTGTTCGATGAGCCCTCCAAGTCAGTCTGATGTGATGCATGCCTGAGAATCACTGGTTTAATGGAGCTCTTGGTTTAGACTGAGCAGGGCATCCAAAATGTTACTGCACGTTGGAATCACTTGGGGATCTTCTAAGAATCCTCACATCTTGGTTGCACCCAAGACCCATGGAATTAGAATGTTTAGGCGGGGGAGGTGGCAGTAAACATCCCCAAGTGAATCACAGGCATAATGGTTTGAAAGCACTGGTTTAGAACAATAGTTCTCAGTCTTGATACATTGAAACCACTCAGGGCTGATTAAAATGTACAGATACCTGGGTTCCACCCCTAGGTGATCTAATTGATTGATTTACAGCCTGAGCATCAGGAGTCTTAATAATCCCTAGGTGATTCTAATGCACCCCTAAGGTGAAAGCCAGAGCAGAATTCCCACTTGTAGCGCTTCGTCAGGATTAGGTGCCACATGGTAGACGGACGGGGGCCAGGAGAAGAGTCATTCCCAAACTCCACTCATTTCTGAAAAGTCAACTGATACTCAACTTTGCAAAACAGAAATGTTGAACTCATTTTTATTCCATATAGTTCCAAGAATTTTCAAGAGTTCACGTATTGTATCACTGCAATTGTTGCTACTATTTCCTCTTTGACATACTTTCTGCTATAAAGAGTGCTAAGTTGAACCATCTGAAATTTCTTGATCGGTCCACATTTTACATATAAAACAGCAATTTCATATTATTCAGCCTAATAATGAGCACTGTGATATACTTCCTTAGGATAGCAAAATGATGACATTGAGGAGTTCATTATTATTGCACACCTACTAGATAATGGCTTGCAAGCAAGCAGTTTTCTGGGAATTTCTAAAACGTACTTAAAAACAAAAAAATCCCAAATGCCTAGTTTAAATCACATGTGGTGACCTAGACATAGCTGAACATCCACTAACAACTATGCCCAGCGCCCTGACATTCTTCTGTCGATCTCAATGAGCATCAGAAATGCAAGCCTCACTGCTCCTGCAGAGACCACCCCGTATTGCACTGAATATCTGCTCATTTGTCCAGTCACCAATTCCTTTCTCAGTTCTTCCAGTGTGTTCTCTGAAATTCCCCTCCAAGATCAGCATCAAAGGCTCTGATCATCCCCATTTTCTTCAGGTCTTAACTGAAACTTGGGCATCCTCTATAGAGTCAATTTCACCCCATCCTTTGCTGCTGCTCTTCCTGACCTTCATCAGGACCAGATAGTCAGAAGGTCCATCCTTGGTCCCCATGTTGGCTTTCAAATCACAGATTGGCACCACCCATCCTCGTGCAGTTCCAGACCCCTGCTCCTTGGAGGCTGGTACCAAAAGCTTGCACCATTGTTAACATCTGTTTCCAGCCTCTGTGGCATCCTAGATCTAGTTCCCTGAGCTCCATCATTTGCCTTCTCGTCCCTAGACACCCATTCTGCAACTGTTGACCTCATCTCATACTTCACTAGAAAGCACCTCTGAAGGTGAGCACCTCCTTTTCTGGAATTCCTCTCTTTTCTTGGCATCCAGGACAACACCCCTCTGACCTCTCACCTGACACAATGCCCGCTGATGGTTCTGCTTTGCCATCTCATCCTTCCCCAACCAAACATTGACTAGAGATTCTTGGGCTTCTTCCTGGACTATCTGCACACTCTTTCCTGAGGTAACCATGTCAATTTTCATGATTTTACCATATACATATGAATTTCTCCCACATTTCTACCTTCCAAGTCCCTCTTTTGAACTCCAAAGCCTGATTGCTTCCTTCACATCTCTACGAAGATTCTCTCAATGCCTTTGAGGTTTCAGAACTGTTCTGGCCACATCAATAAAAGTAAATAAGTAAATCCCTTCCCACATGGATCTTCCTTTCAAGGGAGGAGTAGGGAGCAGTGGAGCAGGGAGATTGATGAAAAAAAAAAAAAACCCCACAAAAACGAAAAAACAATAAACAAGATAAATTAGGTAGCACGCTAGAAAGTGATGAGCACAATGGGGAAAATAGAGAGCAGGCTCAGAGGAAGGCAGAAACCGTTCAGAATCTCAATTGTAAGATTCCCAAAGGTGAGCCTTTGTTCATGACTCTCTCACTCTAGAACCCCCATACACATAAAGACATTGCTTCTCATTCTATCTACAAGCACTGCCCAAGCAAAAAGAAAACAGGAGTCATCGTGATTCTTCAGTTTTCCTCACTCACAACATCAGGGTACTCCTGTCCATTCCACTTCCAAAATATATCCAATTTCTACCCACTTCTCTCCATCTTTGAAAGAGCCACCCTGTTTAGTCACAAGTTCATCTGGATTCCCTACATTTGTTCCTGTTCCTTCACTAATTCGTTCTCCCCAGAACCATCTTTTAGCCATGTAAATAAAATTGTTTTCCTCTGCTTAAAATGCTTTAAAGTGGCTCCTCTTTGCACTAACGTAAGAATCCCAATTCCCTTCGTGTATATATAAGATCTTACAAGATCTGGCATCGATGTGCCCCTTCCACACCCTTTCACACCAATCTGTCCATCACTACTTGGCTTGGGATGTGTTGTTTTTTCGATGCTTCTCAGCCTCCTTTGCACCTGCTTTTCTCTCTCCCCACAATGCTCTTACTCCAGTTCTTCTCATGGCAACTCTTTCTCTTCCTTCAGATCTGAGCTTAAATGTCTCCCAAAAGCTCTTTTTTGAACACTTGATATAGAACTACATGAGAAAAGGTACCTTCAATGATGAGTAAACTGAGGCACCCAAGTGGGTTAAATCACCTGTTCAAATGGATCCCGATCAACTATAGAAACTATGCTCCATTAAAAACAATGAGATGAGCCATTCATCTCATTTGTTCTAGAGCACGCTTGTCCAACCCATGGCGGGCAGGCCACAAGTGGCCCAAGATGGCTTTAAATGTGGCCCAACACTAATGTGTAAACTTTCTTAAAACATGAGACATTTTTGCAATTTTTTTTTGGTTCATCAGCTATTATTAGCATATTTTATGTGTGGCCCAAGACAATTCTTCTTCCAGTGTTCCCCAGGGAAGCCAAAAGATTGGACACTCCTATTCTAGGGAATTAAATTATATTCTCTCCAAATGCCATTACAGCTAACTCTTGAGATACTTGAGAAAGCAACAATGACCCCTTGTTCTGACAAGTTGTTTGATTATAAACACATTTGGTAAAAAAAATATTTTCAGCAAGGTTGTCAAATCTTCAGATCTGTTTGTTTTTTAAGGCATAGATATAAGAGGATCATATCCTTACTGTTTTGGGTGACAGAATCCTGCTTGCAAAAATCTCAAAAAGACTGTGAAACATGCAGATGTGGTCACATGGAGTGCAATATAAATGGAATTGTTGTTCAGAAAGAAATGCCAGCATCCCACAGACATATGCATAGTCCCATCTGTGATTCTAAATTCATTGCTTATGAACGACTAAGGAGTTGCTGGAGATCAGAAGCCATCTCTTCTTTTATCCTTTCAGAAGTAAGGCAGTATGCAGCCTGGATACATCTTCCCTTCCTGGAACCTGAAACAAATGACATTCATTTCTGTCTAGACCCAAGACTTCTCATGCCAATCCCACTTTTCATTCCTGAAACTCTGATTTAAAGAGACAGGCTCTAATGCCATCAGCAGTTCCTAAGTGATGATTGATTGTTGATTCACACAGCCCCAAGGTTACAGCATTGGAAGAGACCATGTACTTTAGACCCAAGTTTGAAAGTCTGAATACCCTCCATGGCAATTCTGACAAATGGGTTTCCATCTCCCTGCTTGAGTACTCATAGTGATGGGCAACTCGCTACCTATCTGGGCAATTTTAAAAAATACTGTTTTTAATAATGATTTGTTTCTCACATGGACTTAACACTGTTTTTTTATTTTTTTTTTCAGCTTCTGTTTCTCTCTGTACTGTCCAGGTAAGGAATGTGATCCTATGACAAAGATTCCCTTCTGACCGCTGAAGATAGCTAACACACCTCTTATGTTTTTCTCCAATCTAAAGGCCCTCACTTCATTTAGGGTGACGTTCTACGTTTCTATGGGACTACCTCAAAGGGCTTTTGCATTGCTGAGAGTGGACAACAAGGTTCCAAGGATACTGTGCCTTCTTCTGGACCAAACATTTGAATTTGATTTTGCTGGTTTCCAAAAACAGTTACTGAGTTGAACTTGGCTATCACTTTCAAAATTTACATTGTTTCCCTAATGCAATCACATTTGTCTTGTTTATTTCACTTTGTTCACTGTTGATTATTTTTAAAAGCCTATATTTTCAAGAAGTTTAAAATCACTAGATCTTGAGAATCTAGAATATAAGCCAAAAATATATGTCTGTATCCAAAGATATTTTGGCCACCAGAGGGCTCCCAGATTTTGATCATGATTACTTTACCTGTATTTACACAATCAAGACAATTAAGTAGATTTATAGAAACGATAATCAAATTTAAATATAAGCTGTCTGACACAAGCATATATCACAAAATTTTTAGAAACAACTGTATTTATCTTGTCCTCTTAATTCCAACACACTATCTTCTTAAACACTCTGCATATACACACACAATGATTTAGTCCCTACATACTATCTTCTTAAACACATGCCATGCGCATGCGCGCACACACACACAAGATTTAATCTACAAAATAATGCCTTGATCTTTGTAAACACATTTAAATGTTTTATGACTTGTCTATATCTGCAGAAGTTTTCAAATAACTCTTTTGTTTGAAAGAATAACTGCTCTATTTTCAGAAATATATAGATTTCTAGAAGTATATATTTAGAAGTAAGAATGATGGCATAAAATTAATTTGTATATAAAATTGATTAAAAGGCCAGGCATGGTGACTCACGCCTGTAATCCCAGTACTTTGGGACTCTGAGGCGGGCAGATCACAAGGTCAGGAGATCAAGATCATCCTGGCCATAGTGAAACTCTCTCTCTACTAAAATACAAATTTAGCTGGGCATGGTAGTGTCCAGCTACTCAGGAGGCTGAGGCGGGCGAATCGCTTGAACCTGGGAGACAGAGGTTGTGGTAAACCAAGATTGCGTCACCGCACTCCAGCTTGGCTACAGAGCAAGACTCAGGCTCCGCCCCCCCCAAAAAAAATCGATTAAAAAAAAACCTACTGGCAGGAAGTGTAAGAGAAAATCAACAGTTTTATACATACTTTCCAGAAATGAAACTTAATTAATTTGATATTTTTGGAGGGGAATTTCTTAAAATATGGAATACTGTAAAATGTACATTAATTTATAATAAGCAGTAACTTATCTAAGAATTGATTAAAGAAAAATACACAAATGTTGGAATTTTATTAGCAATTTAAAAAAACAATAAAAGTAAAGGAATAAGGACTAAAATGTCATCAATCAGGTGAAGGGAAAATAAATCCTGGGACCCCAAATCACTAAGCCAAAGGACAAGTCAAGCTGGGAACTGTATCAGGCAAACCTGCCTCCCATTTTATTCCAAAATAAGATAGCTGCAAAGATTTAAAAACAAAACAAACAAAAAACCTACATAGCTCCCTCACAATTTGTCCACTACGAACTTCCTTGTGGGCCCCAAGATTTTTACCTAACATAGTTCTGTTGCATTTCACCCTGACAATATAAATTGATAGCTTATCTTCACGGGTCTGGGACAAAGGACAGAACTCAGTCATTCCTCTGTTCATCTGAGACAAATGCATATCTGATTTGCTTCCCCTGCCCTATGTTTATCTTACGTAAAAATGCAGATTCACTGAAATTTAAATTTTTCTTTCTCTTTCCCCAGTATCTGCCCTTTCTCCTTTAAATCCTGAAGCCGTCAGAATAATCTTTGGAGAATGGCACAGATCCGTCACCTGGGTGCACATCCTAATTCAATTGAGATCTGTCTAAGATACTTTTTGGTTTGAAATAAGAAACCAGTTAATTTTATAGCAGAGAGAGAGAGAGAGAGAAAGAGAGAGAGAGAGAGAGAGAGAGAGAAAGAAGAGGGGAGGGAAAAGAGAAAGGAAGAGAAATACACTATTTCAGAGACTTGTAATATTTCAGGGTTACTATGAAATGTCTATTAACTCAAGCTCAACAATCTGAAGTTAGGTAGTAGATGAAAAAGCAGCAAGTATGTACACAGGATTGGGGAGGGGGAGGCCCCAAAGTCTTTGAGGTTTGGAGAGAGGCAAGGGTCCCCGTGCCCTGCCAGGACCTTCAGGTCATGATGCCTCCTCCAGAAGCATCTCAAGAGCCTAAGGGGTTTATTCTCTGGCTAAACTGAAATAGGGTATTGGGTATTTAAGATAGAGTATAGATATTTTCTAAAGGTTAACATAATGATAAGAACCAAACATCAAAAATATCTGGAATGTCAAAAAGAACAAGATTTGTACAATAAAAATAATAAATTTTATTTTTTATTTTTAAATTATCTCCATCCAGGAGGTCTACCATTTGAACAGTAGGAGTTCCAGTGGGAGAGAAGGGTGGAAAAGAGTGGGAATGGAATTATCCACAAAGAAATACAGGGAAATCACCCTGCCTTGCAGGGGCAGGAGGGTTTGCACACTCCTGTGACCAGCACACTACAGCCAGACATCTTCATAACGTTATGGGACTTCGGGAATAAAGAGAATGGCCTCAACATTACCCACCCTAAAGGAGAAAGTGAACTCACACCCAGAGATAAGCAATCAGAGATACAGCAACCCTGTCTGCTAAAAGACAATGGAGAAATTATTTCTTTTGCAATTTTAAAAATTCTAAGATAAAAATTCTTTCCAAACTTATTTTTTGCAAACATAAGTTCTTAAAAATGTACTTTCAAGCATCCTTTCTCAGAAATGATGGAGGGTATCTCCCACTGAAAGAGGAAGAAGATACAGGAATGCAGAGGATTCAGGAAATAGGGAATCCAGCAGAGGGGAGAGGTGAAAAGAACACTTAAGGTGGCAGCCCTTTCAGATTGGAGACTGGTTGAGGGGGGTCCTTGAACTGTCTCTACTGGAAAAACAACATAAAACTACAAATTCTCTGACAAAGTTGAACATGTGGAAAATCATTCTGTGCTTTCGAGTGTGGAAATCTTAGATGTTTAAAGCAAAAAGGAAAAATGTAATCATAGCACACAAAAAATCTTGGCTTGACACTTAATATTTAAAATTTCTGAAGTATTGTAAAATGAAGTTGATAGATACATGAATAAGATGGAAAACAATTAGGTACCAAAACTATAGTTAAAAAATAATGAGCCAGGTGTGGTGGCTCACATCTGTAATCCCAGAACTTTGGAAGGCCAAGACAGGCAGATCACAAGGTAGGTGGATAATGAGGTTAGGAGCTCGAGACCAGCCTGGCCAATATGGTGAAACCCCGTCTCTACTAAAAATACAAAAATTAGCTGGGTGTGTTTGCACATTTCTGTAATCCTAGCTACTCAGGAGGCCGAGGCAGGAGAATTGCTTGAACCTGGGAGGCAGAGGTTGTAGCGAGCAGAGATTACACCACTGCAATCCAGCCTGGGTGACACAGTGAGACTCTGTCTCAAAATAATAATAATAATGAGAGTGATCACTTCTAGGGAGGGAAATGGGGAATTCATTCTCGATTTTTTATGGTTATAATTGTTTATAATCACATGACATCAAAGTTATTTGCACGTAGTGTTTGACTAAAAAATAATGAGGCATATGTACTCCATGGAAAAGTGTAATAGGTTCAGTGGAAAAAAATGGTTTTAGAATAATGTAATTCCATATATTGTCACAGAAAAATAATAGGGGAAATCTATTCCAACATGTTTAAAATGTTCATCTCTGGGCATAGAATTACAGGGCCTCTTTTATCTTAATCATTTCTGTTTCCTAAATATAGCACATCTATCACTTTTTAACCTCAACAAACCACAATGATATAATTTATGTTATAATTAATATAAAATAATCAAATTGGTGTGTTTTATTTATTTCAAGTTTGGATGCAAAAGAAAAAAAAAGTCACTTAATATAATACACAAAGCTTTTCAACCAATGAGGATTCAGTAACTATGACTAAAACCAAGAGTTCTGTGAGGTCATTAACGTTATGTGTCCGCCTTATAGGAAAAAGCCTTGTATCCTGAAATGTATGCCACAGAAACATGGTAGATTTATGGTAACGTCATGCCAAAGCCACCTGTGCCATTTGCTGCCTCCCTTATTGGAGCAAGATTTGCTTACGTGAGGCTGTCTGAGAACCCAGGAGCTTCCTGTGCCCTCCTCTCCAGTGCCTTCAACTGAACGGCATTTTGAGATAAACACTAAGCTTACTCTTAGTCATGCACCTGAAGTTTTTGTTTTCTATCATCCACCTGAAGTGCAAAGTGGCGTGACTGACAGCTCACTGCAGTCTTGACCTCCCCAGCTCAAAAGATCCTCCCAAGAAGCTTGGACTCCAGGTTTGCACCACCACGTCTGGCTAATCTTTGCATTTTTTGTAGTGACGGGGTTTCGCCATGTTGCTTAGACTGGTCTTGAACTCCTGGGCTCAAGGGATCCTCCTGCCTGGACCTCCCAAAGTGCTGGGATTACAAGTGTGAGCCACCTCACCTGGCCATTTTTTTAAAAAATGCTGTTATTAAGGCTAACAAAGAACTTGGAATCTTGATTCAGTAGTCTTGGAATGCCACATATACAAGACACTATTATAAATTATTTTTGTTTTACCTAACAACTTTCTTTTCATTACAGACATTTTCATGGTTTTTTGTAGTATTTCCTCCCTAGACTCTGGCTGTCATATTCAATTTTCTCTAGCCATTTCTTTACTGGCATTTTCTTCCTTTAATGCATCAGAGGGGATAAAACATAAGTGGTAAAAATGGTAACTTTCTTTCTCTGAGGTTTAGCATAACCGACATGAACTTCAAGCAATTAGCTGCAAATTATCTCATCAACTTGAATGCTTTCCTTCTAAAGTTCTGACCAAACATGCAGAAAAACTCTGTTTGTGTGTCAGAGAAATGTGCTTATGTCAACTCTAAGAAATCACATTAGGGAAGCAAGCAGGGAAGATAGACTTCACCAGGTAGAGGTCTTTGGGGCCACTCCTTTATTTCAAAACTAATGGGATCTCTGCCTCCAGCTACGACAGCCAGGTAGTGGCGGGGCAGGCGCAAGATCTTAGGTGTAGTGATTTTTAACCCCTCACATTTTACAACAACAGCAACTGACTATGCATGAAACAGTACCAGGGTTGGAGTCTGCTCCCAGTGCTTAGCCAGGATTTAATAATATAATCCTCTACAATAACCTGATCAGCTGGCTAAATGTTTTTTCTTATTTTATTGGTGCAGAAACTGAGGCAACAGAGTGTAAACCACCTGCCCAAGGCCACGCAGCTGGGAAGTTCTGGAGCCAGCACTTGCTCCCAAGTAGCCTAGCTTCATACTGCTGGGCAGCTATTACACATGCAATTTAGGAGTGGTCTGCACCACCATTTTATCAGTGGAGAGAGCAAACAGGAGCAGAGATTTTCTAAACACCTTGTTACCTGCCCAGTGACAGAGCTGTCCAGAGCTCAGCTACTTAACCCTCTTCTCTTTGTGGCAGTTTTAGTTCTATTACACCACTTTAATGTGTCAGTGAAATGAGCACGTGTCTGTCCATAAATATGGTAAATGTGGACACTTCAGTCTTCAGTGCTTAGATTCAGAACAGATGACATCACATTTTAATACACGTGTTCTGGAGAAGATGGCTGTAAATTATCTTCATATTGAATCAAATTTTAAATTCACTAAGAATTATTTAAAGCAATTCTGAAGTAAATCTTTAAAACTAAAGAACACAGAACACTTTTAGGAAATAATATTTTAATCTATTATATATAAATTCTAATTTTCTAATTTTAAAAATTTAAATGGAGATATATATGCATCTTGTTATATTGGATATACTGTTCCCTAAATGGGGAAAAATATAGTAAAACTTCATTTTCAAATAATGTTATTTTGGATTTGTAATGACCAAAATCACTGTAGGAGCTCGCAGCTTTAAGGTGATATTGCAGATAGTTCAAAATTAAATGCATGGACAGTTGATTTGGTTTGTTTCCCTTGTGTTTCTGTTTTGCAGGAGTGGTTTCTTTTAAAAGTTTGTGTGTTTAAACGTTGTCTATTTTTTTAAAAAAAGACCTAGAACTCATTTCTCAGAGCAATTATCTGAGGTGTCTCCCATGCTGTTCCCTTCTAGAATAACCCTCTCGATATGTGTGTGTGAGATGCAGAAACTGGGTGCCGATTAACGCTCATCACTGTGTGGAGAGAAACAAGAAGAGAAAGTGAGTTTCTCCATGCCGATGAGCACAAATACATCTGTGCACTTGATATTTTTGTTGCTAAGGTCATATGGGTCAGCTCTCTCAGTGGGCTACAAACCCATTTCCCTGGCAAAGCAAACGGTCCATATGGGGCATGGATTTATTTGAGCAGAAGTATCCATGTTGTTCTGTGAGAATAAAGGGGCTGTTCACCAACCAGGCAGAGACCTTTCTAAAAAGCAGCCACAGCAACTCAGTTTACCTGCCAGCAAGGATTGCCAGCTACAGCTAGGTAATAGCTCTGAACTTTTTAAAAACAAAAGAAAAGCAGAATAAATTACAAAAGCAGAATGCCCTGCAGGCACAGAGAGTGGCACATTCATTTTGGACCTAGAGGTGGTTAAGCTTATGTTACACATACAATTTAAATAGACTAAGACAAGTATTGGCATTCAGTATGAAGCTTACTGGGAATCCACCAGTGAAACAGGCAGTCACTAAATCAAGAGGGGCTGAGAAGCCATCTGACGATGACGGCCAACCTAATGGCTGCCATGCTTTCAAATATGATAGATGGTGGATGCCAGCCCCTTAGGTAATGGCCTGGTGTTAACACCAGCACAAATATGACCACAGCTGAGGGCTCTGAAATTGGGCAGCGGGCACCCATCAGGTAGATCACATAGGTTCTATGTGTTACGGAAAGTACATATACAACTGTTTTCAGATTTTGTTATGGGCTACATCATGTCCCTTAAAAATTCATGCTGAAGTCCCAACCCCCGGTACCTCGGGTTGCAGCTGTATTTGGAGGTAGGGCCTTTAAAGGGGTGATTAAGGCAAAATGAGGCCATCAAAATGAACCCTAATCCAGTATGGCTGGTGTCACTGGAGAAAGCAAAAGTGAGAAAACAGACACATACGGAGGACAACAACATTAGGACACAGAGAGGAGGCGCCATCTACAGTCTTTGAAGGAACCACCCTGCTGACAGCTTCATCTTGGACGTAGAGCCTCCAAAACTATGAGAAAACAAATGATTGCTGTTCAAACCCCCAGTTGGTGGCCCAGGGCCATTTGTTTTCTCCTAGTTTGTTATGGCAGTACTAACACACGAATGCAGATGATCATCAAAACAAAGGCACAGGCTGGGTGCGGTGGCTCACGCCTGTAATCTCTGCACTTTGGGAGGTCAAGGCGGGTGGATCACCTGAGGTTGGGAGTTCATAACCAGCCTGGCCAACATGGTGAAACCCCGTCTGTACTAAAAATATAAAAATTAGCCCAGTGTGGTGGCAGGCGCCTGTAATCCCAGCTACTCCAGAGGCTGAGGCATGAGAATCACTTGAACCTGGGAGATGGAGGTTGCAGTGAGCCGAGATCATACCACTGCACTCCAGCCTGGGGGATAGAGAGAGACTCCATCTCAAAAAAACAAAACAACACACAAAAAAACCCGAAAAACAAAAAACAAAGGCACATACAGTCCTGGTAGATTCCAGAAAATGGTCCAAGGATCCCTCAGCATGCTCCTTTACAGCATATAATCTAATTGTTTTCTTTCTTTCTTTTATGGTAGAGAACAGTTTTCTTTGTCCATCCAGAAACTTAACAAGAATTGTAAACAAATAAATCCATAAAATAGCTAAAAATGGAGCAGCAGCCGCGGGAGCTGCTGCTCTCCCCATCCACCCTGAGCCGGAACAGCCCCTGGGGCTCCGGCAGAGCAGAGTTTGAAAAATGCCACTTCCATTCTGGTGCCTCACAAAGATCTCATATGTCAGCAAATGACCTCAGGTTTGCACATTATCATTAATCACAGGCGTCACAGGGGATGGCAGCATGCCCCAGACATAATAAATAATGGTGACCTCAGGTTTGTGTAGGCGAGTGGGTGCATTCTGCCTCGGAAGGGCACTCCATGTCCATTAGAGACAGAGGAGATCGTTGCTCTTGACTCATCCTCTGAGGGCTCCCACTACGAGATTCCCCAGGAAGTCCTGCTCGCTCAGAGGCCCAGCGCAGGTGGACCCACACCTGGGCACCTAGGCCAGCGACTTTCCACAAAGCTTTGCAGGCTCTCAGGACTTCTGAAGATTGGCATCTCTCCAGAGGAAAAAAGTCCATCACCCCAGTCAATAGACGTGCTGTTGCCTCACCCACTCTGGATGCTGAAACTGAAGAGCACTTAAAGTTTTCAGAAGTTTCTCCAGCCAGCAACGTACTCCATGCTCCTCCTTCAGCCTGTCATGTACAATTAATGACAAGCTTTCATTTCTTTGATTCTGAAGGTACATTAGCACTTCAGCCGGCTCCTCTGGGTCAATCCTGGGTTTATTCCACATTTCAGCCTTCAAAATCTGCTTTCATTTAGTCTTGGCATTCAGACCAGTGCCTTTCAGAAGGACATGAGAGTGGCACATCTTCCAGGGATGGACTCCGCCCACCTGACTGGCCCAGCAAGATCCCCTCGCTGGTGTGAAACTTGTCATTAGATGTGGCAGGGAGGCTTCTCCTAGAACTGGACTGGGGCCCCCTTTATCATGATTGTAGATTAGAGTCAAGGGCTCTTTGTGTGACTTTCATCCTGGCCTTCTTATGATTTCAATCATGTTTTCCTCGGTGGCATGATCAATGTGTTCTTTCATGAAAGTGCTGACTTTTGCATACAAAAGTCAGCCTGGCCGGTAACGGTGGCTCACGCCTGTATTCCCCACACTTTGGGAGGCCAAGATGGGCAGATCAGGAGGTGAGGAGTACAAGACTGGCCTGACCAACATGGTGAAACCCCGTCGCTACTAAAAATACAAAAATTAGCTGGACGTGGCGCACACATGTTATCCCAGCTACTCAGAAGGCAGGAAAATTGCTTGAACCCGGGAGCCAGAGGTTACAGTGAGCCGAGATCGTGCTACTGCACTCCAGCTTGGACGACAGAGTGAGACTCCATCTCAACAACAACAACAACAACAACAACAACAACAAAAAACAATAAAACCAAAACCCAAAAAACCAGTCAACCTATTTCATTTGAATAGTTTCAAGTTTCTTTTGTGTGTAAGTTGGTATTTCATTCATTTTTGGTTTCGTAGGGTATTCACACTATTGATCAGGTCCTATTAGGCTTCTTTCCTTCACATGTGTTTCATCGTTGGGTGGGTGCCTTGCTCCCATGCGGTACTGAGGACCTCATAGAGAAAGGGGCTATGCCAGAAACCTCCTTGTATTTCTATAGGAGGGTCCCCATTTGGAGGCCCTTGGTGAAGGTATATCAATAATTTTAGGGAGATAACATGGTTTGAGAAAGGGCAGTGAACTCTGAATTTGAACTACAACTCAGCCATTCATCATGGATGCGACCTTGGATCATTTCTTAACTTTCCTGAGCCTCGGTTTAGAGGCTAATATTACCCATTGAATTGTTATGAGGCTTTAATTTTTAGATATTAATATGTACATATTGCATGCAAAATGCACAGCTAAGTGCCTGGCACAAGTAATCAATTTATCATAATAATATTGGGGATGATAGTGACAATCACAAACATTTAATCAGAGGTACATTTAACATAGAGTTTGCTCACAATCTTATCAGCTAAAATACTTGTGATCTTAACTGAACAATGAGCTTTTGATGCTTAAGGTGAGTACATTAATATGATCAATCCAATTAATCATGAACTGCCAAAAATACTTGAGTGTAAATTCAGAGGGAGTAGGATAAATGTTTACTTTTTCACCTTAGTCCTGTGACCATAATTTTGCAAGCAAAGACCTGATAAAAAATAATGTTTATTTTAAAATTTAAGGTACAAATAAGTATATTTTATTGCATGACATTTGGAATATTTGGAAGAGCTCAAAGAAGCAAACAAAACTTATATACTTCCTAAAAAGTATTTAAGGTGGACTGCAGTCAGCCCACATGCATTTAGGATCTCAGTGTGGAAAACTATAAAATGTGTTTTAATTTGTTTAAAAAATTTCAAAATACATATGTTCAAACCTCATTCACACAATATTCACAAATAAGAGGACTATGAATTATTTTTCACTAAATAGTCTAGAAAAATAAAACCAGCTCTCAGTTTGCCATAGAAAATCAGAAATGATCTAACAAAAGGTAAGAAACGGGGGGGGGGGGGGAAGCAAAAGAAGTGGGTAAAAGGAGATACCATGCTTAATAGAAAAAAAGGAGCAAGTTAAAACAATGATAATGACAAAAATAAGCTGTATGTTTTCTGAAAGTCTTTTCTATAGTAGAAATTTGCAATTTTTCAGATGTTTGGTACTGAAGTTCAAAAGGATGTGTAAATTTCCACTGATGACCATGAGTCACCTATAATTATTTCCACCATATGTACTTCCACCCTCTCCAGAGAACCTACTCATTAAAATAGCATAAAAAACTTGGTAAGTTTCACTTTTTTATCTTTTGGAAGAAAGCAATAAAACCCATTCTACTTGAGGTACTGAATTACATACAGTGTTTATTAACACTCAGAAGTCTGCTTTTCATTTGAACACAAATTTGTAATTGTTTTAGAATATTTTTTAAATTAAATATTTAAAATCCAAGTGTGCATTTTCATATAAACTGTTAACATTTTATTTAGTATTTTGAAAGATAAAACACTGACATTTTCTCCATTGACATTTTTTCTGCCTTACTTTAAAAAAAAAATTGTCAGTAAAGTGTAATGTACTGAGAGAAGAGTATCTTTAAGTGAATAGCCCAGTTGAATTATCATCAACTGATCCCACCCACGTAGCCCACATTTAGGTAGAGAAAAAGAATTACCAGCCCCCTGAGCCCCTTCCCCCATGCTTCTTTGTGGTCATTACTCTTCTTCCAAAGCGAGCCAGTATCTTTATTTCTAACAGGATAGCTTCATTTTGCCTGTTTTGGAACTTTATATACTTAGAACCACATAGAAGATATTCTCTTGTGCCTGTCTCTCTTCCTTCAACATTAGCTTTGCGAGATTTATCCACATGGCTGTGTGTAGTTTTTGGCTGTTTACTCTCATTTCTTAGTGGTAGTATATTGAATGGACATAACTCCATTTATCTGTTTAGCTGTTTGGGGGAATTTGCATAGTTTCTTGATTGGAAATTTTATTAAATTTTGTGAAAAGTGCTGCCAAGAGCACTGCATATACCTGTGTGTACCTATGAACCTGTAGTACCCATGGACATAAGTAAATATTTTTTCTTTAGGGGACATAGCTGGAAGTGGAATGGCTTTGCCATAGGGTAGGCATAGAACCAGCTTTTAAAAACATTGATCATTTTTCAAAGTGATTGCATTTGCCTTACTTTCTATGCACCACATAAAATAGTAAATTGTAAAAATGTTACATTGTACTAAAATTATAGCCACTTTTTGTTACATATAATCTTCAAAATACATGGAACATCCTAAAAAATCCTTTCTTGGGCAATAGGGAAGATTTTTAATTTCAGGTGTTGAACTAAGCTTTTGAGCAAAGAACTATAATCTAATAATGAATACTACTATTATTACTGCTACTACCACAACTACAACTACCTACAACAACTGCAACAAAATAACAAATACAGTAGCCCTGCCTTATCCACAGGAGATCCCTTCCAAGACCCCCACTGGATGCCTGAAACTTCAGATAGTGCGGAGTCCTTTATAAACTTTGTTTTTTCCTATACATGCATACCTATTACAAAGTTTAATTTATATATTAGACATAGTAAGATAATAAAATACAAGAAATATAACAATAAGCTGTATTAGGAGTTATATGAATGTGGTCTGTCTCTAAGCATCTTACTGTACTGTACTTATCTATTTTCAGACCATGATCAAGGAAAACTAAAACGGCAGAAAGTGGACCTGCAGATAAGTGGTGAGAATGCTCTAAGAACAGAAGGCCTCTTATGTGCCAGGTGTTCTGCTAAAAGCTTCATTGCAATGAGGCATTTCATACTCTAAGTAATCCTATAAATTCTATTATTGTCTTCAATAAAATGTGATGAAACCAGAGATCTGGCCATGAGTAATTTGAGATCAAAAAGCCACTCACCACTCAGGTCTATTGGACATGAAACCCAGCCCTTACCACCCTATACAGCCCAATGCTCCTATCTGCGCAGGGAAGTACACGATCATCAACATCATTAATGGTGCAAGGATAATATCTGCTCATCTGTGTTTTCTGACGTGCTTAATTCCTCAGTCCTCTTAGAAGCATCTCACATATGTATTAGTCCATTTTCATACTGCTATGAAGAAATACCCAAGACTGGGTAATTTATAAAGGAAAGAGTTTTAATTGACTCAGATTCACATGGCTGGGGAAGCCTCACAATCATGGCAGAGCCAAGGCAAGTCTTACCTGGTGACAGGCAAGAGAACCTGTGCAGGGAAACTGCCCTTTATAAAACCATCAGATCTTGTGAGACTTACTATCACGAGAACAGCATGGGAAAACCTGCCACCATGATTTAATTGCCTCTCACTGGTTCCCTCCCATAATGTGGGGATTATGGGAGCTACAATTCAAATGAGATTTGGGTGTGGACACAGCCAGACCATATCACATGAGATTCTCCACATGGACTGTCATGATTTTTTTAACCTCTCTGCGCAGTAAAAATGTATATCCTAAAAGTGAAGAGAAATAAGTTGTAAATACTTTGAATCTTATTTTCAGACATATTTGTGCATGCATGCTCACATACACACACTCACATACACACAGAACTAATGGTCTTTTGTGCCAGGTAAATGATAGCAACATATATGAAATTTGTTTACCATGTCATTTATTTAACTAAACAAAACTAAACGTTGTGCAACAGTGTTTTACCCCCAAACTCAGTCAGCTGTGACAGAAACTGCCTGCACCCAATATTAAGAAGTAAGAACAGCAGAAATGAGGGAGATGACGGCCAAATGCCATTTCTCTGGAAGTCTTTGTTCAAAGGCTGCGCTAGCCTCACAATCCAGAGGCAGTTCCTTGTGCCCCGACCTAGGCTCCTGTTAGAAAAGGAAATTGTTTCTTTCTAGATGTGGCTCTATCCACAAAAGTTAAAGAATCACTAACATAGGAGATAAAGCATTTTCCAAATCCTTTTAGGGAGTAGAGAGTGTCACTCATTCTGTCCTGGTATTCCTTCCTTCAAAAATTTCAAGTCAATGTGAACAAATAACATGTCAGAGACTGATACAGTCTTGTTTATAGCCTCACACACATTAAGTCAAGTTCTATGCATAACGAATTAAAGCTATATTTTTAGAAATGTCATACTTCATTTTCTTTCTTTTTGTAATGGAGTCTTACTCTGTCACCAGGCTGGAGTGCAGTGGTGCAATCTTGGCTCACTGCAACCTTCGATTCCTTGGTTCAAGCGATTCTCCTGCCTCAGCCCCCTCAGTAGCTGGGACTACAGGTGCACCACCACGCCCAGCTAATGTTGTATTTTCAGTAGATGGGGTTTCACCATATTGGCCAAGATGGTCTCGATCTCCTGACCTCATGATCCACCCACCTCGGCCTCCCAAAGTGCTGACATTACGGCGTGAGCCACCGTGCCTGGCCATACTTCATCTTCTAAATACCTGAAACATAGTCAAGAGGAATTTTTAATCTTTGTAGACATTACTTATCTCTCACATATATTCTGTATTGAAACCTGTCTTCATGTGAGACGTTTACATGCTGCAATTTTGATTATAGAAATTTGACAATGCTGTTCCTGAAGTTTGTGAACATAAGGCCTCGTGCTGGACTGTGGTACTGAACAGCGATGTGCCACATGGTTTTGAGCGCAGAAAGTTTAAGTGATAGTGTATTGAAGTATGTACACTAGGAAGGCCATTATCACTGACACTTTAGATTTCGCATAACTGGACCTTAAAGATGATACTGGCTCAAGGGCAAAAGGCACTCTAAATATCAATATTTATACAGTTTTTCTCAGATGCAATCAGAAAACATTTCAGTCAACCTGCCAAAATTACTGATTTGGGAAAGAATTAACAATTTATTCTAATCTAGGGGGAAAAAAACCCAACTCTTTCAGGCCACACTTTTGCCCTCTGGGCCTGGGATGCCCTCCATCCTGACATGATGCAGCTAGAAGGCCCATACCAGATGCTGTCCCTTGACCTTGGCCTTCCCAGCCTCCAAAACTGTGAGCCAAACAAACTTGTGTATAAATTTTTTAAAACCCACCATTTTAAAACTATTAAATTCATTCTTCCCCTAACAGAAGCTCCGTGCAGGAGAAGTCACTTTGTGTAGAAAGCTCACAAGAAAAAGGAAAGCCTTGCTCAAGAACAATGTAATGGACTCAAATATCCAGCATTTTTCAGTATGAGTGGAAATGACAAGAAAGAATCCAACAATGCTACAAACGTGTGATTTTCTTCCTCTGATTTTTCAAGTGTATAGTAAAGCCAGAACTACATTCAGTTGTGCAAACAATAAATTATGAGAATAAAACTTACTATCCTAACCCACAGGCACTGCCTAGTTACTTCCTTAGCAGTTGGGTTTTGGCTCTCCATCCGTAAGAACCCGGAGAGGCAGATAGGACCTGTGTCACAGTGGAGTGAGGGACAGAGCAATTTATGAAGTCACAGCAAATGAATGACAGAGCAAGACCTGGAATGCACGTGCACTGCTTATTCATCCAAAGTGGATCCTGTCACCCATGAGGCAATTCACCGTTCCCAGTTGAGTATGAAACCAGGAATCTTAGAAGTGGCTAAAGTCACTATAATTACCATGGCAATACCACTCCAGGGGGAAGAGCACAAGCAGCCTCTCACCTCCTTGCGAGCTTACTTCTCATTTATTTGTACATGAAAATGGCTCCCTGTCACCTTTTTTGTGGCCATCCTTGCATAGAAATGAAGACCATTTCCAGCCTCTTTATTCACATAACTGGATTTCTTCCCTACATTTCATTATTTTAAAATATGACCACATTGAATCATATTTTAAACATAGCTGCTGTACACTTACGTACTGTCGGAAGCACTTTTTCTAACAGATATGTAACTTTATGCCCTTATAGCTGCGTAAGAGTATCACTAAATTGGGTATGTTTTCTTTGGACAAATTTAAAACACATGCTTAGCAACCAAAATAATAAAGCTAATGATTCTCTTTGTCACCTGTAGATATTGCACACTGTTCTTTCCTCTTCTGCCCCTTCTAGGCTCAACTTTTTTATTTTTATTTTTTAATATAGAGGATTTTTCAGAACTTTTACTCACTACAACATGGGTGTCCTTTGAAAACATTTCATGTTTTAAAAACTGGACTAAAGGAAAAATCTTATTGGTTTTGAGAATAAAAACCAGAGAAATCTCTACATTTTCACACTCTCTGGAGACATTTCAAAAAGAATTAGAGCAAAAGGTAACACATATTCCCAAGAGGTAGATCCTGACAGCAAAGGCCAATAAATGCTTTGATTCTAGAATTTTTGAGTCTTGTTGTTTATTTTATATGGGAGGCTCCTATGTTTTTCCCTAGAATTTCAGCAAGACAATTTACAACTCAGCACACTGCCTCCACGCTTTTAGAGGTGTGAAACAGAGAAGGTGGAATGAGGTGACAGAGTGGCTTGCTTCCAACAGATGTGTGCTTGAAAACGAGGTGACAATACACAGAACGCTATCAGGAAGACTAATGACACACAACCCGCCTAATTGTGAAAAGTTAATTAAGGTAGAGTTGTGGTGCTGTGGATGTAATTATTTTTAAAATATATTTGACTTGCCTTTTACATACTGACCAACTGTGTCAGTGAAAGATCTCCCAAAATTTGGTGATGAATTCAGTTGTGGCTAATTTTTTAAAATGTCCCACGATTCCTCTGAATCTCTGTCATTTAATGGGAAAGTAAGCATGCAGGTGCATCTGCAGAAAAGTACAAATTCCTCGTGATTTGTATGACTTATAAATTAGCAGATATCTACTTTAAAGTTTCCAAAAGTGTTTCACCATGGTGAGATTTGACTTTCATTTAATGTTGAATGTATTTCAATAGTAAGGAGGAAAAAAACAGCTACCTATTATGAATAAATATGGTTTTAGGCATTTATAGCATTATTGAGGGTTATTTTTAATTTTAAGTAAAATCAAGTTAAATGAGCAATACATTTATTTAAGTTGGCTTGGTTTTAGTGTCATTGCCCAAATGCTTTAACAAGAAATTACCATGCAAATTATATCTTTAGTAGCTATTTTTCCTAACAATATTATTGTGAGGATCAACAAGCCATGATGTTTTGCCTGATTACATAAGGATAATTTTTTCTCTTTATTTTCCTGAATAACAGAGGCATGTTATAATTAAACATAAGCTAAAATTTCTTAAGCTGTTTATTAGAAATTATTTCTATATAATTCCTTTAACAACTATGAATATTCATTAATAAGCCTGGATGACTATTTGTTCATATCAAGTGTCCTATCCCTGGAATAGATTAGTATGCCTAGTTCTTATTTTAACAATAGTGCCCAGACACGCCTGGGCTGTCCTGGTACACAGATGTCTTTTGTGTGTTCCTAAAGTTTACTGTAAATGCTTTCTATGACTGTGGTTCTTTTCAATTTAAAATTTGAATAGGAAGTTGCAACTCTAAATATTTAATCATTTCTTTCCTTACCAAGGCTGAGCAAGTACTTTTAATTTTTTTGAGAGGTAAGCAACTTTAATCTTGATATCTTACCTATACTTACGAACTGTTAATTCTATGGGGCAGGATGTAGGTTGTAGGCAATAAAAGATATTAGACAAAGTTCTTGCTTTTGAGAACGTCCCAACACACCCCAACTCATCTAACCTTCCCTATCTGTAAACAAAGTCCAGATCCAGAGACTATGATTTATGGTTCTATCCAGAGGCTTCCTGAATATTTCACCATCTCAAGTATATTGTCTGGCAGAATTGTGAAAGGTGGCAGTGGGCAGAAATGGAGTAAGTGAGCATTAAATGCCCTATCCAGTTCATCCATCCTAACTGTCTATATCTTAGCTTGTATTTCACTTGACTGTTTACAACTCTGCAGAGATAGAAGTTAACTGATAGAAAATGGAAAGTAGAAGAGGGGAGGGGACAGCATGGGAGGGAGAAGGAAGGAAGGAGAAAGCCCTCAGGGAGTCTGTGGTCACAGCATAAAAGGGCCTATAACTGTACAAAATGATATTTTACAGTTCAGGTTTCAGCCTTGAAGTACACAGGGACCTTGATACTGCAGTGGTTTAGCATTATAACTAATGCTTGAATTTTCATGGACTAAACTGATATTCAAGGAAGCTATGCAATATTTCCTTTCTAGCTTCTCACATCCCCTGAATGGCTCAAGCCTGAAATCACTGGGATCAACATCTGTCATCAAACAGAGATTTAAATGAGCTATCATTGGCATTGACATTCGGGGCACCTGCACCCGCCCTGGCTCTGCTGAGCACCCACTTGGCTCCCTAGAGTACTTCTGCTCCTTCCTGGGTGCCTGTCCCAGTCATTTGGGGACATCAGTGCCTGCCTTTAGAGGTGGTAACAACCACATACAGACTCAGAGAATAAGACCATGAGGAACTCCACATGTTTGAAGCAGGGTCTTTAGCATAAATATTTGATCCTTTAAATTTAATCTTTCATGGGCCTTTTGTTTAATTCCTGATTCTGATTTACCTATGAGTTAGTGGAATAATCTCAGGATGAGAAAGCACTCTCTCCCCTTCTCTATAACCTATAACTCTCTCCCTCCCTCCCTCCCTTCCCCACACCCTGTGTGTGCATGTGTGCAAGAGAGAGAGACTGCCTACTCACAGGTGGAGGGTAAGCATGTCAGGTAGCTGTAAAACATTTTACCAGTGAAGCATACTGGCATTGTTTCTCAGGCGGCTTGGGTGTCACATGAGGTGATGCTGGAAGGGGCTGCTGGAGCCACATCCTTAGAGGTGGAGATGTCACACCAAGCCTTGTGGGTTCACGCAGAGACAAATCAGAGCTACCCAACCATTTCCAGCAGAGGAATCACATGAGAAGATGCTAATTTTAGCAAAATCAGCATGACTGCAGGGTGAGGAATCCACTGGAAGGGCTGAGGGTGGAAGCAACAAAGCCCATGAGAAAGTTAGTAACCTCAGAGATGGAACCAGGGGAGAGAGAGTGAGGATAGGCAGCTTCTAGAAACATTCTAGAGAGAACCTATGAAGCTACGTGAGGGTGAAGTGGGGCTGTTTCCAGGGAGACATCCAGGTTTCTGGCATGAGTCTCAATAGATGGTTCTGCTATTCACTGAGATAATGAGCACAGGAGAGAGAAGAGAGTTGTAGCCAGCATAGCAAAGAGTCCATTGCCAGTAAGTTAGAGACAAATTCATGTACGTTCTAGTCCTTGTACACTCTAAACAGCACTTCACAAACAAAGGCACATTCAAATCCCTGGGGCATCTTTGAAAACACAGGCTCTGGTTCAGGAGGTCCAGGGTGGGGTTGATGTTTCTGTCTATCTAACAGGTGATGTTGATGTTGCTGTCCAGGGACGATGTTTTGAATTAACTCTCCACATTAGTCAAAACCTTTCCTGCTATGCACCCATTCTCAATGAACTTGTCAACTCCATGGGAGTGTTGCCCTCTCTGTCCTCTGCTCCTGGAACAATGTCTGGCTGGAGATGGACATACTTCTCGAGCCCCCGCAGCAAAGTCCTCCCTCTCCGAGCTACTGCTCCTGCAGCGAGGGCTGCTCTGCTGAAGTGATGCCAGACAGCCTGGAAGTCTCCATGGAGATCACGGCTTCTCTCCAGGCTGGAGATCCAGGGAAACAGACTTTTGGTCTCTGGAAACTCCCATTTGAAGGCTCAGTCATATCTGAGGTTGTCTTTCTGCATCAGATTGTCTATAGTTTCAATGAGAAACTACTGAACTCTGAAGTTTGACTCAGCTGCATTTCAGGGGAGACATAAGCTTTTTATCCTTTTCTGTCTCGGTGGGCACAGAGTGACACATGCACAGTCATGAAGAGGAGAAAGGTATCCACCCAAAGGAAAAAAGAGTAAAAATCAAATCATCCCACTAAAGACGCCCTTGTGACAAGAGTTCCCTTGGGAATTGCAGCCAGAATACTTCTCACCTGGGAGGGATATTATAGCTCAAACAGTGAAAAGGAAAAGCTTTATTTCATTATTGTCTGTTCCAATTCTTGTGCCCCTTGAAATATTAATCAAATGGTTTATTTTTTTCTTGATTTCATTTCCAGAATCATCTTTACCAGACACAATGTAAATTTTAGTTACTTCCCCACCAAAAGGTAATAAAAATGCATTCAAAAGAGTTCACAGAGATTTCAAAGAGAAGTCACAGAGATTTTTCAACCATTTGGAAAGAATAATATTATAGGAGATTCTACCACATTATGCAATCCTCAGTATAATAGGATAGTCAGAGGCTATGGGCACTATTCTCTAGATCTATGCTTTTAAAAAAACCACCACACAAAAGTAATGCCATAAAATTTGCATAAAGAAAGAAAATCTTGTGATGGTTAATTTTATATGTCAAACTGGCTAGGCCACAGGGGGCCCAGATATTTAGTCAAGCATTATTCTGGGTGTTTCTGTGAGGGTGTGTTTGCATGAGATTAATACTTAAGTCAGTGGACTTTGGGCAAAGCAGACTGCCCTCCCTAATGTGGGTGACCTCGTCCAATCACTTAAAGGCCTAAATGGAACAAGAGACTGACAAAGAATTATTCTGCTGATGGCCTTCAAACTGGAACATCAGTTTCTTCCTGGATCCTCTGGTGAGGATCTTAAACTGCAACATCTGCTTTTCTCACGGTCTCCAACTTTTTGGCTCACCCTGCAGATTTGGATTAATCAGCCTCCATAATCCCATTGGCCAATTCCTTAAAATAAGTAGCTTCTATATATAAACAAGTACTATCATTTCTGTTTCTGCAGGGAATCCTAAGACATCTTCCGTCCCCTAAATTTTGGAAATGAAAATAAAAATGAAAGATACATTTTTCAGTCAAGATACAATGTGAGATTTTTAGGTGTATTAGAGTCTTTTTTTTTTCCCCAGGCTGTAGTGTGGTGGCATGATCGCTATCTTGGTTCACTGCAATCTCCGCCTCCTGGGTTCAAGCAATTCTTCTGCCTCAGCCTCCCGAGTAGCTGGGACTACACGTGTGTGCCACCACTCTCGGCTAATTTTTTTTTTAATTTTTAATAGAGATAGGGTTTCACCATGTTGGCCAGGATGGTCTCCATCTCCTGACCTCATGATCTGCCCGCCTTGGCCTCCCAAAGTGTTGGGATTACAGGCGTGAGCTACCATGCCTGGCTGTATTAATCTGTTCTTATGCTGCTGATAAAGACGTTCCTGAGACTGGGTAATTTATAAAGGAAAGCTGTTTAATTAACTCAGTGTTCCACATGGCTGGGGAGGCCTCACAATCATGGCAGAAGAGGGATGAGGAGCAGAGTCATGTCTTACATGGTGACAGGCAAGAGAGCGTGTGCAGGGGAACTCCCCTTTATAAAACCATCAGATCTTCTGAGACTTATTCATTACCATGAGTACAGGTTGAGAAAGACCCGCCCCATGATTTAATTACTTCCAGCTGGGTCCCTCCCATGATACATGGGAATTATGAGAGCTAAAATTTAAAATGAGATTTGGGTGGGGACACAGCCAAATCATATCAGTAAGTCTATGTGATTTGCTACAGACAGTGTTATCTGCAATAAATGCAGTTTATTTATTTATTTATTTAAATTGAATCTATAATTGGAGTCTAGACAATTTTATTTCTTTTACTTACTACGTAGGTTCACATAGTATATTCTCACTATGTGGATGTTGAAATATTACTTTCCCACTGTGTGGCTGATGGATCACACACCATCCACCTTCTCATGCAGAAATCAGGTAAGGGTATGTGAGAGAAAGGAGGTTAGGGGTGGGAAGTCTTTGTTTCACTTCCACCTCATTCTTAAGATTTGGCAGAGGTCTGACTGGAGTATCCCACCTTGACGTCACACAGAGGTTGTCTAGAGCCTTTTATCAGTGCAGGTGGGAGCTTCTGGCACTTAGTAGGGTGAGGTCCAATTGTTAATGTGCTTTCTTTGCTTAGCTTTTATCTCTACACTCTCTATCATTGTCCTGCAAGGTTTCTGTCTCATGGATATGAAAATGTGCCAGTATAAACACGAGCATCTTCAGTTCACACAAGGATTCCTTGTCACTGGAAATTTTGCTGACTGCCTTCTATTACTGTAAAAATCATTCTTTAACTTTCTGTAAAATTGCCAAACTTTGGCAAAAGATTTAATTAAAACAGATTTAAGGTCACTTTTTAAACTACGGATGACATAGATGAGCTCCATTTTTCTTTTATGTAACTTGGGGAAATGAAGTCAAACATAAAAGTTTACCAGCTTATAAAATCTGTGAGTCTCTGCCCCTATTTTTTAAAGATGTTTGTAAAATGTCAAAGTATTTTGTCTTATGATAGCCTAAAAGGAAGTGTAATTTTAGAGTCTAAAATTAATTTAATTATGAATACTTCAAATGTGTTCTTTTATTCTTTTTTTTAAAAAATGCTTTCTAGTGAAAAATTTATTTTTCTCTTTGACAGAGAATAAGGCAAAATGCTGGGAAGATATTGGTAATTGCTGTCTCTCTTTTCTTTTTCTCATATCTCCTATTCACATTGTCAACAAATCCTATTCATTCTTCCTGCAAAATATGACCAGATAGTCGTTGCTTCTGCCTAACATTTTTGCCATGATTCTCTTATTGTCAATTATTGCTGAGATTCTGGCAATTTTTCCTTGCAGGTCTCCCTGTTTCTAGTGTTGTCCCCACCCAGTCACCTCTGTCTTTTCTCAGTTCAGCAACTACTGCTGTTCCGAAAACAGAAATTAGATTCTCTGCTCGAATTCCTGCAAAAGTATCCCATACCATTCCATGATATTCCAAAGGCTGCAAAATCCCTGGCTTTTGTGTGACTTGGCTCCCATTTCCTCTCTGACCTACCTACATACTTCCTATACCCATCTACCCCCCAATTCATTCAACCCAGGCATACTGGCCTTTGTGCTATTTCTGCAATATGCTAGTCACTCTCTTGCCCTAAGACCTTTGCCTAGCTTCTCTCTCTGCCTGTAAAGCTCTTCCTCTAAATACATTTCACCAGCAATCTCTCTTCCTTTAAGTATTTCCTCAAATGCCACTTTTTCAACAAGCCCTATTTTGGGCACTTTGACCCCACTGACTGCTGCCACCCCCTATGCCATCACTCCCAACCCCTCTTCCTGGGATCTCATTTCTTTCACTCATGCCACACATAACCTTTGATCATACTGTGTAATTTACATACTTTTTGGGTTTGATGTAGTTTCCTTCTCTCCACAACAGAAATCCCATAAGGAAAAACTTCTGTCTGATTTTATTCACTCAGATATCTAAGACCCCTAGGATAATGACCAGAGTATAATAAGTAACCAATAAATATCTTTCAAATAAATCAAGTGATTTTTTTCATTGCTTTAGGAAAAAAAAATCCTGTTTTAGTGCTTCAGAGCTTTTGATAAATTCTACTTTATAGTGCATGTATTATTAGTTATAGATTATAGATAATGAAGATAAGTTCCATTTAAATTAAGAAATTGGCTTGCTTTGTATTTGAATATAGGTCAGTGATGACCAAAGTTATATAAAAATAAGAAAAAGGAAGTAATTGAGCATAGGCTGACTTCTCACCACACTCCCAGGGCAGATTCCACCACCAGAGAAATAAAATAAAACTCTAAAACAACTGGAAATTTATGATCTTTCTCATAAATAATACAAAAACTTTTCAGAAACCTCAGAACACTTGAAAAAATACAGAGAAATAATTCAGTAAAATCATGAAACAATGACCAATATTAGAAATTTAGCAGTGAGATTGAAATTATTGTTTATAAAAAAGCAAATTCTGGAGCTGGAAAATACAATGGCTGAGCAGAAAAATGCAATAGAGGTCATTAACAGTAGAACTGATAAAGCAGAAGAAACAATCTTTATGTGAACTTAAAGACAGAAATTATATGTTTAGAACAGAAAAAAAGAAAGAATAAGAAAAATTGAAGAAAGTATACATGGGATTATACAACCAATTCAAGAAAGCAAATATTTGCATTATAGGAGTTTGAGGAGGAGAAGAAAAGGAAGACTAAGAGGTAGAATATTTACTTAAAAAACTAATACTAGAAAACTTTCCAAATCTAGAGAAAGATATAAATATCCAGATACAGAAAAGTCAAAAGTTTCCAATAAGATTCAATGCAAGCAGGACTTCACCAAAATATACTACAATCAAACTATCAAAAATCAAAGACAGAGGATCCTGAAGACATCAAGAGAAGATAAGAGAATCAGATATAAGGGAGTTCCAATAAAGCTAGCAGCAGATTACTCAGCAGAACCCTTACAAACCAGGAGGAAGTGGGATGATATATGAAGAATGCTGAAAGAAAAAACTGCCAATCCAACAAAGCTGTTCTTCAGAAAAGAACATAAGTTTAATTGTATATAAAAACTTTACACTTTTACTCTTGCCAACACTTTTATATTTTTAATGTTAAAATTTTACATTTTTAAATATTGGCTTATTATTAGGAGAAATAAAGGAAGAATAAAGATTTTTCCAGGAAAATATTAAGCTGAAGTAGTTCATCATCACCAGACCCCTTTTACAAAAAACACTAAAGCAAGTTCTACAGGCTGAAAGAAAGGAACACTAATGGACAACACAAAAACATATGAAAGTTAAAACTCAGCGTAAGTAAATGGTCAAATTAAGCATACTCTAATACTGTAATTGTAGTATGAAAATTGCTTGTACCCTTAGTATAAAGTTTAAAAGTCAAACCATTAAAAATATTAGCTACAACAGTTTGTTAAGAAATATGCCTATCAAAAGATGTAAATTGTGACATCAAAAATAGGAAACTGGCCAGGCATGGTGGCTCACATCTGTAATCTCACCACTTTGGGATACCGAGGCAGGTGAATCACCTGAGGTCAGGAGTTCAAGACTAGCCTGGCTAACTTGGTGAAACTAAAAATACATTTCCACTAAAAATACAAAAAATTAGCCAGGCGTGGTGGTGCATGCTTATAATCCCAGCTACTTGGGAGGCTGAGGATAAATTGCTTAAACCTAGGAGGCAAAAGTTTCAGTCAGCAGAGATTGTGCCATTGCACTCCAGCACTTGGGCAACAAGAGCAAAACCCAGTCTCTCTCATCCTCTCTCTCTCTCTCTCTCTCTCTGTCTCTCTCTCTCTCTCTCCCTCTCCCTCTCCCTCCCTCCCTACCTCCCTCTCTCTCTACACACACACACACACACACACACACACACACACACACAGTTGGAGGAAGTAAAAGTGTAGTTTTTGTATGCAATTAAAGTTATATCATTAGTAGCTTAAAATAGCCTGTTATAACTATAAGCTATCTATGTAATCTTCAGGGTAATCATAAAGCAAAAACCTATAGGAGACACATAAGACAAAAAGTAAAGGATCAAAGCATACCACTAAAGAAAATCACCTAATCACAGTGGAAGACAGCAAGAGAGGAAGAGAGAAACAAAGGATCTACAAAGCAACCAGAAAACCAACGATGAAGTGGCACTAGCAGGTCCTTACCTATTCACAATTACCTTGAATGTAAATGGATTAAATTTTACAATAAAAAGACACAGAGTGGCTAAATGGATTTAAAAAGAAACACAACAATGGATTTAAAAAGAAACACTCACTTCACATTTAAGGGCATGCATAGACTGAAAAGTCATAAGTCTTAACAAATATAGGGAGATTGAAATTACATCAGGTATCTTTTCCAACTACAATGGTATGAAACTAGAAATCAATATTAGGAGAAATTTTGGAAGATTCACACATACAAGGAAATCAAACAACATGCTCCTGAATGATCAACGGGTCAAAGAAGAAATTAATAGTACTTTAAAAAAAATCTAAATTTTAATTTAAGTAATAAGATATCATTAAGACTAATGAAAACAGACTCACAGTGTACCAAAACTTATAGGATGTACCAAAAGTAGTTATAAGAAAGAAGTTTTTAGCAAAAAACTTTTAAATTAAAAAAGAAAAGATGATTTCAAATAACCTAATGTTACACTTCAAGGAACGAGAAAAAGGAGAACAAACTAGGCCCAAAATTGGTCAAAGGGAGGAAAAAATAAAGGTCAGAACAAACACAAACAAAATAGAAACTAGAAAAATAATAGAAAAGATCAACAAAACTAAAGTTGGGGTTTTCTTTTTTTTCCAAACATAGAATTGACAAATCTTTAGCTAGACTAAGAAAAAAAGAAGACAAATAAATAAAATCAGAAATAAAAGGAGAGACATTACACCTGAACAGAAATATAAAAGATTATGAAAAGCTAATATGAACAGTTATACACAGACAAATTGGATAATACAAAAGAAACAGATACATTTTTAGAAACATACAACTTACCAAGACTGAATAATGAAGGAATAAAACAATCTGGGCCAGGCGCAATGGCTCACACCTGTAATCCCAGCACTTTGAGAGGCCAAGGCAGGTGGATCATGAGTTCAGGAGTTCAAGACCAGACTGGCAAACAGGATGAAACCCATCTCTACTAAAAAATGCAAAAATTAGCTGCGCATGGTGGCTCATGCCTGTAATCTCAGCTACTTGGGGGGCTGAGGTAGGAGAAGTAAGCAGATACGGTGCCATTGCACTCCAGCCTGGGGTACAGAGCAAGACTCCATCTCAAAAAAAAAAATCTGAACAGATCTGAGATATGTAACAAGATTGAATCAATAATAAAAAGACTCTAATCGAGGAAAAACCCAGAACCTGATGACTTCACTGATTAAATTCTACAAAACATTAAAGAACTAATACAAAGCTTTCCCAAAATCTTTCAAAAAGTTTAAGAGGGAAAACTTCCAACTCATTTCACAAGGCCAGCATTACCCTGATACCAAAGCCAGACAAGAACACTCTAAGAAAAGAAAATTGCAGGCCCATATCCAGCAAAACAAGTTCAATAGCACATTAGAAAGACTATTCACCATGATCAGCAGAATTGGTCCCTAAGATGGAAGAATGGTTCAATATATGCAAATCAATGCATGTGATATACCACATTACCAGAATGAAGGAAGAACTCACGTGCATCTCAATAGACGAAGAAAGAGCTTTCGACAAAATTCAAAATTCTTTCATGATAAAAATTCTCAACAAATTAGGTATAGAAAGAATGTAGCTCAATACAATAAAGGGCATATGTGACAAACCCAAAGCTAACATCATACACAATGATGAAAAATTGTAAATTTTCCTCTAATATCAGGAACAAAATAACTATGCCTACTCTTGTTCCTTCTGTTCAACTTCTCTTGAAGTCCTAACCAGAGAAATCAGGAAAAAGAAAGAAATTAAAAACATCCAAATTGGAAAAAAAGAAGTTAAACTGACCCTGTTTGTGGACTACATAATTTTTTTTATTATTATTATACTTTAAGTTCTGGGTACATGTGCAGAACTTGCAGGTTTGTTACATAGGTATACACATGCCATGGTGGTTTGCTACATGCATCACCTTATCATCTACATTAGGTATTCTCCTAATGCTATCCCTCTCCTTGCCTCCTACCCCCTGATACTCCTCCCCTAGCCCTCTAACTCCTGACAGGCCCCAGTGTGTGATGTTCCCCTCCCTGTGTCCATGTGTTCTACTTGTTCAATACCCACTTATGAGTGAGAACATGCAGTGTTTGCTTTTCTTTTCTTGTGTCAGTTTGCTGAGAATGATAATTTCCAGCTTTATCCATGTCCCTGTAAAGGACATGAACTCATCCTTTTTTTTGGCTGCATAATATTCAATGGTGTATATGTGCCACAATTTCTTTATCTAGTCTATCATTGATGGGCATTTGGGTTGGTTCCAAGTCTTTGCTATTATGAACAGTGCCGCAATAAACATACGTGTGCATGTGTCTTTATAATAGAATGATTTACAATCCTTTGGATATATACCCACTAATGGGATTGCTGGGTCAAATGGTTATTTCTATTTCTAGATCCTTGAGGAATCACCACACTGTCTTTCACAATGGTTGAACTAATTTACACTCCCACCAACAGTGTAAAAGCTTTCCTATTTCTCAACATCCTCTCAAGCATGATGATTACTACAAAATCTTTTGTGTAGAAAATTCTAAAGACTCCACCATAAAATGATTAGAACAAATAAACAAATACAATAAAATTGCAGAATACAAAATCAACATATAAAAATTAGTAACATATTTACACATTAACCATGAACTGTCCAAAAATGTTATCAAGAAAATAGTCCCATTTTTTACAGCTAACAAAAAATAATAAAATATCTAAGAATAAGTTTAACCAAGGAGGTGAAAAATCTGTACACTAAAAATTATAAGACACTGATAAAAGAAATTTAAGCAAATACAAATAAATGGAAAAATATTCTATGTTCATGGATTGGGATAATTAATGTTGTTAAGATGTCCATATTACACAGAGCAATCTACAGATTCAATGCAATCCCTGTCAAATGGTATGTTTCTCAGAAATAGAAAAAGAATTATTGTAAAATGTATATCGAAATCCATAATACCCTCAAATAGCCAAAGCAATCTTGAATAAAAAGAACAAGCTGGAAGCATCATACTACTTGCCTCCAAATAGATACAAAGCTACAGTAACCAAAACAGATGGTATCGGCATAGAAACAGACACACAGACCAGTTGAACAGAATATAGAATAGAGAGCCCAGAAACAAATCCACACATTTACAGTCAATAGATTTTCAACAAAGGTGCCGAGAACACACACTGAGGAAAAAACAATCTTAAATAAATGGTTCTGGGAAAACAATATCCACATGCAGAATAATGAAATTAGACCCTTATCTCACACCATATACAAAAAACAACTCAAAAATGGAATAAACACTTAAACATAAGACTTGAAGTAAAGACAGAGGAAAGTTTCCATAATATTGATCTTGGCAATGAATTTTGGATGTGACCCTAAAAGCACAGGCAACAAACATCCACAACTAGGATTACATCAACTTAAAAACCTTCTGCACAGCAATGAAGACAATCAGCAAAGAGAACCTACAGAACAAGAGAATATATTTTCAAGCCATACATCTGATAAGAGATTAATATCACAATATATAGGGAATGCAAACAGCTCAATAGCAGGAAACAAATAACCTAATTTAAAAATGGGCCAAAGACCTGAATAGACATTTCTCAAAGTAGGACATTCAAAAGGCCAATAGATACATGAAAAAAATCCTCAACATCATTAATCATCAAGAAAATGAAATTTAAAACCATAATGAGATATAACCTCACACTTATTAGGATGGCTAATATAAAAAAGACAAAAGATAATAAGTATTGACGAGGATGTGGATAAAGGGGAACCCTAGCACTCTATTGATGGGAATTTACATTGGTACAGCTATTTTAGAAAACAATATACAGGTTCCTCAAAAAATCAAAAATGGAACTACAATATAACCTACTAATTCCACTACTGGATATACATCCAAAGGCTATGAATTAAATCAATATGTCGAAGAGATACCTCCACTCCCATGTCCACTGTATCACTATTCACAATAAACAAAATATAGAATCAACTTAAGTGTCAACAGAAGAATAAAGAAAAAATACACACACACACACACACACACACGAAAATACTATTCAGCTTTTTTTGAAAAGGAGAAATCCTGTAATTTGAAACATGGCAAAGCCTGGGGAACATTATGTTAAGTAAAACAAGCCCGACACAGAATGATAAATACTGCCTCGTCTCATATGTAAACTCTAAAAGAATTAAGTTCATAGAAGTAGTGAGCAAAATGGTGGTTTCCAGGTGTTAGCAGTAGGGGTGGGGAGTTGGGGAGTTGTTGGTCAAAGGAGACAAAATTTCAGATAGATCAAGAGATCTATCCTACAACATGGTGACTGCAATTAATAACAATATATTGTATTCCCCCAAATCCCTGAGAGTAAATTTGAAGTGTTCTAAGTATAAAAATAAGCATATTTAGTAATGTATAGGTTAATCAGCTCAATTTAGCCATTCCTCAATGCATACATCTGACAAAACATCCTGTTATATACAATAAATAAATATATATATGCCTTTATTTGTCAATATACAAATAAATTAGTTTAAAGAATAAAGTTAATTGGGATTGCTTTTCATCAAGATCAGCTGCATACATTTGCCTTCGTAGAGTTTTGCATCACTAAATGGAAGCAGATTTCTAACTTGTATTTCCAGCTATGAGAACAGCTATGTTGGGATCAGTCAAGATAATATGGATTTTCAAACCACTAAAATTGTGGAATACTAAGTTCTGGATTTCCAAAGAAGAGTATGCCTGCCGTGTAATCCAACATACTCATCAAAGTCTAGCACATGGTAGGTTGCATTGTAAAGTGCTAAGAGTATGGATTTTGTAGTAAGATTAGACAGATCTGGGTTTCAAATTCTGCACAGGTCATAACCTTGCTTTGTCTCAGTTTTCCTCATTTATAAAATGGGAATAATAACTCCACGGCACAGTGCCTGCTTCAAAATGAGAGTTCAGGTAACACCTCGTTTTGTTACCAGGAGGAATTACTATTGTACATGAAGGCAAAAATGACCCACTATTACTAGCTGAGTAACCTTAAAGAGCTCACTGTATTTCAGTGAGCCTCAGTTTGGTTATCTAAAAATGGGAACACTCCCCACCTGCTCTGCAAAGACTGCTGTGAGGATTAAACAAAGTAATGCATATAAAGAACCAAACAGTGGCTGGCACATGGGCTTCCCTTTCTGCTGTACATGGGCATTTTGGACACAACTTCCCTAGGACTGGAAGAAATGTGGTAGAAACTGACTTCTGTATAAACCAGCAAGATTATAAAACAGCTGCCTGGCATTGTTCAGGATTTATGAGCACATCTATTTTACATACATCTATATAAACATGAATATATATATATATATATATATATTACATATATATATGCTATGTATATATAATGTGTATATAAATATATACACATATATACATGTGTGTGTGTGTGTATATATATATCCAGCACTGACAGATATATGAAAGAAAAAATGTGGCACATAATAAAAGGAGAGTAATAAAACATTCTTACAATTCTCAAATAGAATTTTGGAATCCACAGAATTTCCCAATGCTGACTAAGAGGGGAGATTAATTTAAACACAAGAGAATTTCTCATTATAGCAATGTAATACACAGTTCATTCTTTATCATGTAAGAGAGTTGGAGCTATAAATAATGCCTTGTAGTATGAGTAATAATTCCTGAAAAAATTAACTGGAAATGAAGCAGACTGTTAATACAGTATTAAATGAAATCATCTAAATTTACCTAAGCTAGAAACAGACTACTTTGAAATAAGTGTATGAATACTTATGAACTATAAAAGATTGAGAAGATTACTATTCTATCTGTTTATGTGGTCATATACCACAACAGAATAAAACACAATATGTCAAATATCTAGACAGTTATTGAGGAGTCTAGCTCAACAATCAATACAAGTGATCCTAGCCACAAAATGAAACAGTTTTGACACAAATAGTCCATCTCTTCACAGGTTTCTCTCTTGCTCTCTGAATACCTTAATCAGACACTCAGATTAAAGCAAACAACAAACCAAAACTCTACTACATATAGGATGACAGCAGCCAGAAACTTCCAACCTGTGCCAGCCTCTAGATGAAAGATATCATTCTTATGTAAGAAGGGACTCACCAGCAATGCATGTGTCTCATTTACTATGTGGGGCAACCATGACCCAACATGCACATTAATTTTCTGGGGACAGTTTACAAAATAATTTGGGGATCTAACTTTACTTTTCTCTTGCTCTTTTCCAAACCATATATAAAAAGACAAAATGCAATTAAATTTAGAAAATATATATATATATTTTTATTGCATTTTAGGTTTTGGGGTACATGTGAAGAACATACAATATTGTTACATAGATACACACGTGGCAGTGTAATTTGTTGCCTTCCTCCCCTTAACCTATATCTGGCATTTCTCCCCATGTTATCTCCCCCCAAC
>CAUYQU010071747.1:0-25417 GCA_963574635.1 Cheracebus regulus | reverse complement strand
GTCTCCATTGTTAAGCACAATTATTGGCATAAAAGAGGTTTTTAATACCCATTTTTAGACTGCATTCTAGCCTGGGCAATAAAACAAGAATCCCATTCTCTCTCCCTCTTTCTCTTCCTCTTTCTTTCATTCTTTTTTTTCCCTTTCTTTTGCTGTTTCTTTCTTTCTTTCTCCTTTTCTCTCTTTTTCAAAAAAAAAAATAGTGTGCTTCAAAGTTTTTTGAGGTTTTCTTTTTTAAGACTAATCCAGGAGAAACAAATTGAAGCTTTGGTGAGTGAAATGGTCCTACCAGAGCTGTTGGAGTTTGGGACTGCCAAGAGGCTCCAGTTAAAGCTTCCTGTGGGAACCACAGCCAGGCCTGGGTGTCCCTCAGCTTTCTCCAGTGTCCTTGGGACATATTTCTCGTTGTCCATGTCAGAAAACTTTTTTAACATGGTCTCGGTCACCCAGGCTAGAGTGCAGTGGCACGATCACAGCTCACTGCAGCCTCAGCCTTCCCGGGCTCAGGTGATCTTCCCGCTTCAGCCTCCTGAGTAGCTGGTACTAGAAGCACTTGCTAAAGATTTTCTGTAGAGACAGTGTTTTGCCATGTTGCCCAAGTTGGTTTCCAACTCTTAAGCTCAAGAGATCCCCCCACCTCACCTTCCCAGAGTGCTGAGATTACAGGCCCAAGTCACCACACTGAGCCCCATAAAACAGCCTCTGTTAAGGGAGGAAGAACCAACAAACCCAAATCAAATCTGTCCAATTGGACCTCAATGATTTGCTTTCTGTTATATTTATCCCTGATCTGTTCACTGAGAAGAGGCTAAACATTAATTTCCGAAGACTGTAACGCATCCAAGACGGAATATGTACAAAGACAGTAAATTGTGGCTGAGAGAAAATATATATGTGATGAATCATTCTCCTCCATCCACTGCCAGTTGTGCCAATCCAGTCCCAGGCCAGTGAGCACATTCTGCCTACTTTCTCTTGTCCCTGTGCTCTGGCGTCTGGACTACTTCATCTTTTAGCCAGCTCCACTTTGCTCTTGTAAGACAAAGAATCCAAGCCCTCATGCACTTGAAGTTCACTGAGTTTACCCAGTGTCTGCCTTTTTAATAGAAAAAAGAGATGAGGGTCTATGTTGCCCAGGCTGGTCCTGAACTCCTGGCCTCAAGCAATCCTTCTGATTTAGCCCCCTGAGTAGCTGGCATTAAGGAGTGAGCCACCACACCTGGCCAGATGTGCATCTTAAGTGTTTATATCCAACCCATCCTGCAAAACACAAAGATTTAAGGGGACAGACTGTCTTCCTTGTACACAGGGCTTGACGAGGACAGTGTGCTAACCAACTGGATGTCTGGAAATAGAAGATAACTTGCAGGACACAAGCACCAATTTCCCTCTGCAAATGGGAGGTGAAGTCCAGAGTTGCAGCGAGGCATCTTCCCTATGGCCGCTTGAGAAAGCATGAGATGCCTCCGCAGGCCCTGGGGTCCTTTCAGTCTCTTAGCCTAAATGATATGAGCCCAGAAGTGAGCATGCCTAGAAGAGGGCAGGAGGGAGAATAAGGCCTCCTACGCTCCTCCCCAGGCAGGAAGTAGACACTTCCCACAGTGGGCAGAGCTCTGCTCTGGTCCTCAGTTTCCCTGGGGAAGCCTCCTCACCCATGGCTCACTGCCTGGATGGCAGACACCACCCAAGTTGCCCAGGTCCTTCAGAAGAAAGGAAGCAACATCCGAAGGACTAAAAGCAGGAACTCCTGGAGAGGGCCTCAGGAACAGTCAGATTTAGGAGCAAGAGAAAACATGTGAATTGGAAGAACTGAAATAAGTAGATACCCAACTGGAATTCTGAATGCAGAGAATGTAGAGTTGGTCGTGCAGGGTGGGTAGGAGTGGGGACTGGGGATGGAGGCGGGGCCGGTCCCAAAGGGCCATGGCAAAAAGTGTAGGCTGTCCCTGAAGGACAATAGCTGTGCTGCTGGCCATGGTCTGACCAGCTGGAAGGGTTTTGTTGCCTTGTGGAAGAGAAGAGCATAGGTGAACAGTCTCCCTCCTGTCCCAAGTCCCAGTCACTCAGTTGCCCTCACCAGAGGCCCCCATTGTAGGCCTCCTGTGTACCAGCCAAGAGATATTCTCTCCATGTGCAAACATGAATCTGTATTTTGTTCCTCCTTTGTACACACAAAAAAAGAGCATACCATACACACTGTTCGTCATGGTGTGGCATTTTTCTCTTTTCACTAAATCAGGTTTGGAGACCATTCTATATTAATTGACGGCGACATGGTGTTCCACTCTGTGGACGAACAGAATTCCTTTTACCAGCTCCTTACTGACGGACACTCAGATTTCCTTTACCCTATTACAGACAAGGCTCTGATGAATAAATTATGTGTGTGTCATGCAAGGTTCCCACTGTGAGAAAGTGGGATTGCTAGATGAAAGGAGATTTTATCAGCCAGGGTTCTCTGCAGAAACAGAAGTAGTATCAGAGAGGGGAAGAGACAGGGAGGAAGGGAGGGGGAGAGATACTTATTTTAAGGAAAGACTCAGTTGTGAGGGCTGGCAAGTTTGAAATTCGTACACCAGGCTGGAAACTCAGCCGGGAGTTGATGTTTCCTGTACTGAGATAGAACTTCTCCCAGAGACTTCAGTTCTTGGTCTTAAGGCCTTTAACTGATTGGATGAGGCCCACCTATGTCATCAAGAGTAATCTTCTTAGTGTCAAATGGTGGTAGATGTTAATCAGATCCACAAAATATGTTCACAGCAACACCAATTAGTGTGTGATTAAATAACTGGGTATTATAGCCTAGCCAGATTGACACATGTAACTAACCATCACGAGTATCACTGGTCATCCTGCTAGTTATTGCCAAGTCATCTTCCATAGATTTATACTTCTAGCAGCAAAGGAGAGTGCTTTCCTATACGCTCAGAAATTTATAAACCAAACTTTTGTATATTTTCCAATCTAATATGTGGGAAAAAAATGCTATCAGCCACCTTTTATTTGCATTTCTCTTGAGGTTGAGTTTAAGCATTTTTATACACTTAATCATCTTTTATATTTTCTTTTACATTTTTTTTCATATATTTGCCCATTTTACCATTGAGTTGTGGGTCCTTTTCTTATTTTTGTAGCTGCTCTTTGTATATTGTAGAAATTGACCTTTGGTCTATGATATGAGTTACAAATATTTTTCCCAATTTGTCTTTTGTCATAAAGAATTTATTTGTATTTTTATGCAGTTGAATTTCTCCATCTTTTATAGCATCTGGATTTCAAATTTTATGTTAAAAGGGCCCTTTCCACTTTGAGATAGCTATATTTTCCACTAGTACTTTCATGGATTCACTTTTTTTATATTTATATGTATTTGAACCATTCTTGGTATAAAATATGAGGTTTGGAACTAATTGTATTTCTATGCAAAGCTGGGTACCCAGTTATGCCTACACTATTTGTTGACTATTTTTCCTCCACTGATCTGATATGCCACCTTTTTAATATAGCAACTTCCTCTATGTATTTAGGTCTATCTCTGCACTTCTATTTTTCTTTTCATCAATACATTTGTCTATTCATGTACTAGGACTTCCACTATTTTAATTATTAATTTTAAATGCTGGGTTGATATCTAACAGGGAGATTTCTGTTTTCGAAAGGTCACTCTGGCTGTATTTTCGGAAATGGATTAGAGGACAGCCCAAGTGGAGTAAGGATGCCCCAGGGGACAGATGATCCAGACAGTTCATAAGCTCGAGAGTATGGCAGCAGGGACAGGGAGAACTGGACAGATCTGTGAGATTCATAAGATGTAGCTTCTCCTACTCAACATAATATTGGAGGTTCTGGCCGGGTCAATTAGGCAAGAGAAACAAATAAAGGCATTTAAATAGGAAGAGAGGAAATAAAACTATCCCTGTTTGTAGATGACATGATCTTGTATCCAGGAAACCTCATCATCCCAGCCCAAAAGCTTCTTAAGCAACTTTAGCAAAATCCAGGATACAAAATATCGATAGGCAAAAATCACTAGCATTCCTATACACCAACAATGGTCAAAATGAGAGCTGAATCACAATGGACTCCCATTCACAACTGCCAGAAAAGAACACCTAGGAATATAGATAACTAGGGAGGTGAAAGATCTCTACAAGAACTATAAACCACTTCTCAAAGAAATGAGAGATGATACAAACAAACAGAAAAACACTCCACACTCATAGATAGGAAGAATCAATATTGGTAAAATGGCCATACTGCCCAAAGCAATTTATAAATTCAATGCTATTCCCATTAAACTACTGTCGACATTCTTCACAGAACTATAGAAAACTATTTTAAAATGTATGGAACCAAAAAAGAACCTAAATAGCCAAGACAATCCTAAGCAAAAAGAACAAAGCTGAAGGCATCACACTACCCAACTTCAATCTACATGACAGGGATACAGTAACTTAAACAGCATAGTATTGGTACAAGAACAGACACATAGACCAATGGAACAGAACTGAGAACCCAGAAATAAGACCACACACTTACAACTATCCGATCTTTGACAAACCTGACAAAACAAGCAATGGGAAAAGGATTCCCTATTCAATAAATGGTACTAGGAGAACTGGCTGGCCATGTGCAGATTGAAACTGGACCCCTTCCTCACACCACATACAAAGATTAACTCTGGGTGGATTAAAGACTTAAATGTAAAACCCAAAACTCCAAAAGCCCTGGAAGACAACATAGGCAAGATCATTCAGGACATAGGCACAGGCAAAGATTTCATGGTGAAGTTGCCAAAAGTAACTGCAACAAAAGCAAAAATTGCCAAATGGTTTCTAATTAAACTAAAGAACTCCTGCACAGCAAAAGACACTATCAGCATAAACAGACAACCTACAGAATGGGAGAAAATTTCTGCAAACTCTGCATCGGACAAAGTTCTAATATCCAGTATCTGTAAGGAACTTAAACAAAATTACAAGAAAAAAAAAAAACATTAAAAAGTGGGCAAAGGACATGAACAGACACTTTGCAAAAGGAGACATACACATGGCCAACAAACATATGAAAAAAGCTCACATGGCTGATCATTACAGAAATATCAATCAAAACCACAATGAGATACCACCTCACACTAGTCAGAATGGTTATTATTAAAAAGTCAAAAATAACAAATGCTGGTGAGCTGGTGGAGAAAAAGAAGTGCTCATACACTGCTGATGGGAGTGTAAATTAGTTTAACTATTGTAGAACACAGTGTGGCAATTCCTCAAAGACCTAAAGACAGAAATACCAATCAACCCAGCAATCTCATTACTAGGTATATCTCCAAAGGAATATAAATTGTTCTATCATAAGACACATGCACGTGAAAGTTCATTGCAACACTATTCACAATAGCAAAGACATGGAATCAACCTAAATGTCCATCAATGATAGACTGGGAAAAGAAAATATAGTACATATACACCATGGAATATTATGCAGCCATAAGAAAGAAGGAGATTATGTCCTTTGCAGGGACATAACGGAGCTAGAGGCCATTAACCTCAGCAAACTAATGCAGGAACAGAAAACCAAATATCATATGCTCTCACTTATAAGTGGGAACTAAATGATGAGAACACATGGACACATGGAGGGGAACAATGCACACTGGGACCTATAGGAGGGTGAAGGATGGGAAGAGGGAGAGGATCAAGACAAGCAACTAATGGGTACTAGGCTTAATAACTGGATGATAAAATAATCTGAACAACCCCCCACCCCATGACGCATGTTTACCTATGTAACAAGCCTGCACATGTACCTCTAAACTTAAAAGTTAAAAAATATAATGGACTTTGGGGACTCAGGGGAAAGAGTAGAGCGGAGTGAGGAATAAAATACTACAAATGAAGTTCAGTGTTTTTGGCTCAGATGATGGGTGTGCCAAAATCTCACAAATCTCACTAAAGAACCTATGCAACCAAACACCACCTGTTCCCCAAAAACCTATGGAAATAAGAAATTTTTAAAATAATAAAGCCAAATGTTAACAAGGAAAAAAAGATTTAAAAAAAGACATAGCCTCATTGTGCTTGATGATGGATCAGACATGGGCTGTAGGGGAGAGACTAATGAGTCCAGAACACCTCCCAAAGGGTCTTGCTTGGCCCGCTGAGGTGCTAGGGAAGGAGTGGGCTAGGGGTAAGGGCATGGAATTTGTTATGTTATATATCCCACCTCCTCATCCAGACAAGACACTGTTTTGCTAAACCGATACATTTGTTGTTAGATTATCCCCACTTTGCAGATGGAAAAACTGAGGCTCAGAGATGTTAAGCACCTTGTCCAAGATCACAGAATTGTTATAGAATGAGACTCCACCACAAGACTCAAATCCAGGTCTGTCTGCCCTCAATATTGCTGGACCAGTAAGCGAGGAGAAGAGATGACAATGGCTGATTTTCTTTAGCTTTCCTTCAGCTCTGGAGCCCCCATATGAGCACACAGTAAGGAGACTGTGATGAACCTCCAGACCTTCCCTTTCCAACATCTGTCGCAGCCTGAGACACAGAATTCTGCAAAATGACCATCTGGAGATATTTGTTTAAATATAGCCCCTAATTGTAAGAGAAGAGCCTACATGGCTGTGGGTCTGAATCTGACTCCATATGGGAGCTTCACCAAATACTGATGCCTGCAGTCCATCCTGAGAGACTCTGACTTAGTTGTTCTGGGGCCTGGCCTGAGCATGACGGTATTAAGCTCCCAGGTGATTTTAATAGGCATCCAAGTGGGAAAACTGCACAGCAAGGGAAACTGCTTCTCCCAGCTTACTGGTCTATGAGGTTAACTGCATCTGCAGCCTTGATAGATGAGGGTAAAAGACAACTGTTTCCACGGACTCATTACAGAACTAAGAGCAAGCACCTGACTCATCCCGTTCCTTGGGTGCCCTACCTATGGGAATCCTCTAAGCCAGGCAGCATAAGCAGTGGGGTTTCAGCACACTCACAGTCACTTCTCAAATGTCTTCCCCACTGGCTTCCAGGGTGCTTGTAATGCCAACCACAAAGACTCAATTCTGTAAGCCATGTGGACTTTAATTATGCTGATGAATTGTGTTGTTGGGATACTGTTGTGTCAGACGCCTATCACCTCCAAAAGGGACGGCACCAGGCTTGAGAGGCTGAAGAAGAGACCCAGAGCCAGCAAACGAGACACTGGGCTTATTGGGGGAACTCATCAACAGAGCAGCCCAGTGGTGGGGGCTGGACAGGAGAACCGCCGCAGCTTATAAAAGCCTGCAGTTCATACAGCGTTTTCACTGAATGCCCTCCCCCTAGCAACCATCACCTGGCAACTTTCATTTAACACAAAACGAAGGACCTCAGTACTCTGTATGGCCCACATTTTACAGGATGGGGCAGGATGCGGGCTCAGCTATTCCTCACAGATAAGGAATGAATCTCCAGGTTGGCCACACTTGGAACTCTGAACACACATTCAGGTGCATCTGCCATACAGAGAGATTCTCGGGGAACGCTTAAGTTACCACTGTCAGGTGTGTCTACCACGCACAGGTGCATCTACCCAACAGTTGCATAGCATATCAGCTGCGTGATCTATTAACCAGAATTCATCAGCCTGATTATCCATCTATCTGCCAGTAGAGTTTTGGGGGTGTCTGTTAATGCAGTTTAGGTTACACTCCCTTAACAGATACTCCCCAAAGCTTCAACACCTTAAAACCACAAAGACTGGCCTACATGTCATTATAGGTCATGTGGACATCTGCTTTATATGGTTCCCTCTGGAACCTAGCCTCTGGTACAGCTGCCACCTACTGGAGTATTGATATTTGCCACAGCAGAGGAAAAAAAGGACATGGCTTCCACTGGAAGTGAAATGTGTCACTTCCACTCACACTTCATCAGCCAAAGTCAGTCACATGGCCACATCTAACTTCAAAGGCGCTGAGAAGCACAATCCTACCCTGCCATGAAGGACTCACAGACAAGGTCAGACCACAGGCTCATGTCTCCCACCCCATCACCGCATGCTCCTCCAGCAAAGCACAAACAAATGTTCAAGACGGCGAAGGTCCTAGGGTTCCTGTCCAGCCAGTCTCCATCCCCGCTGTTGAGGAATGCAGGCCTGTTACAAAGACAAACTCTAGTACTTTACCTGGGTTTTCCGCTTCTCCTCAGGCCCTCAAAGTCTGGAGGAGCTCAAGAGTGGCGTCATCAGACGAGGTCATGTCCTGGGTGGCTGGGTGACCTCCTGTTCTGCTCCCAGCATGCTGCGGGCTCACCAGGGTCCCAGGGCCAGGCCCAGCCGTGCCTTCATCAAACTCTCCTTCTCTGTTAGCTCCCATCCGACTCTGAGCCAGCCAATTTCTTTCATCATCCACCTCCAGCTGGCCTGCAACCTGTGGCTCACTCCTGGTTCAAAGACTCAGAGCTGGGAAATGGAATACTCTGAAAGGTGCTTTCATGCGCAGCGACTCTCGCCTTTGGGAGATGTTTGAGGTTGCTCTAACTCAGTCTCCCATTCAAAGCCTGGGTTCAGTGGGGAGCCCGCAGAAAGTTAACAAACTGGACTTTCTGAGGGACTGACTCAAAACATAAAAAGAAATAGGTGATAGAGTAGCCGAAGCGCCTGCAGCGGCCTCCCGCCCTCGAAGAGCCAGGAGTGAAGCAGCTCCAGCTCCACCCTCCCTGCAGCCAGCGGGTTCCCCTCTCCAGGCCTCCGCGGTCTCGCTGCCCCTGCACCCACAGGTGCTGGGCCTTGGCTCCTCAGCAGGAAAGACCCTCCCCACACCCTGTTTTGCCACGCCTGCAGCCTTCATTTTTAATATTTCTACTGAACAGAGCATTCCTTGCCCAGGACGCTGAAGAAGAACCTCAAAACTGGAAGCAAGGGCTCCATCTTCCTTCACGTTTAAAACAGGCAGTTCTCCCATCTGGGTACCTTGAAAATGTGCTGCAAGCCTGAATGCACCAGCTTCAAATCCCTGGGGCTATGAAGCTCAAGCCTGCGCGTCCTCCACTCAGTTTCCAGCTCTGCCACTTACCAGCCCAGCTAGGTGTCCTTGGGTGCATTACTTTGCCTCTCTGTGCCTCCATTTTCCGGCGTGTACAATAGGGGTACTACCCAATAGCACGTTGTGGAGGATTAATTGAGTTGATTATGCACAGCACCTGGAATAGAGCCTGATATGTAGGCTGTGCTCCTGTTAGCAGTGAATATTATTGTCATCGTGATTAGAAGCCTCAAGCAGCATCCAGTCCCCACCTCATCAGCCAATGACAGGAGTTATTAGCTATAAAGTCTTAGGCCATTCCCAGCACTCCCCCCAGCCTGAAAGCACCCACAAAAGTCAGGCATCCTGTAGACAGGTGGTTCTCCATTTCCCTCGGGACCCACGGCCCTTGCTGTAACACCCAGCATGAAGTCTGGATCCAAGACTCGGGAGCCACGAGCAACACAGGCGCTGCTGAGAGAAATGTCGCCTAGCCCCTCTGTGTCCACTGTGAGTGGGGAGCTGGAGGCAGATGACACTAACACCAAGCCAGCAGGAGCTGGGGGATGTCACCTTTCGGGGAAGAGCATTTGGAGTGATGAACCTGGGACATGGAATTCCTGGGGAGTTCTTCCTTCTCCTGTCTGGACAGGGGTTGTTCATAAAGCTACAGGGAGGTAAGAAATGATGTAGGAACAGGCTCAGTGAGAGGCGACGGTCCAAGGCCACTGGGATTGGAAGGATTTGAAATGGAAAGCCTCCTGTCAGTGTAAGGTATGGGCCCTATTACCTGCTTGCTCGAGGCAGAGAAGCCTGGGGCAGCTCGGGTCATTCTAGAGTCGCCCTCCAGGCAGAGGTGAACTGACCTGGAACTCACAACCCACACTCCTGTGCACACATACACACGTATACTGCACATGTCCATGCATCCCCACGCACACCACACATCCTGATTGATGGACACATGTACACACATTTGCAGCCCATGCCTGCAAACGCGTGAACACTACACACCTGGTAAGTGCACATGTACACCACACATGCCCATGCACACACATATGCACACCACACATGCTGATGTACACAAGTACACCATGCAAGCCCGTGCATCCACACACACCACACCCTGATGTGTGCACATGTACACCACACATGCCCATGCACACACATATGCACACCACACACACTGATGTACACAAGTACACCATGCAAGCCCGTGCATATACACACACACCACACCCTGATGTGTGCACATGCACACCACACATGCCCATGCACACCACACACCCATCCCCAGGGTGGTTATGGCGGTTCTGCAGCACTTTTGGTGACTACACATCCCTCTAGGCCTAAGAGGAACCAATTAAACAATGTATTTAGTGGCATTAGCAAGGAGGGAAAGGGTCACGTTAAACATTTTCCCCAGCATATCTGACACATTCTGGCAGCCCAAGAGGTTCCAGAAGTTGAGAGGGGAAGCCATGCGCAGCTGGCGCCCTCTGGTGGTCACTGTCTTCCCACTCCGTGCTTGCTCTGGGGAGGCGGCACCGGAACAGCTCTTTTCAAGTCAGCACGAGTGGCTCTGCCCTGTGCCACATACGGTGGAGGGAACAGGATGAGAAGGATGCCATCCTGGCCCTCGAGGTGCTCATAGTCTCTGAAATCATTGTGTCTTCTAGCCTGGGACTGTTCTCCTGCCCTGGTATCATGGCGGTAGTGAGTTAAACATAGTCAATAAACGATCATGGAGCTCCCCTCGCTGAATCCGCTATGTCCACGTCCTGTACAAGGCATTTAGTATCCGCTAGCTGTCACCTTTACAGCAACTCTGTGCCTTAATCTTATCTGGTTTTACAGATGAGGCTACAGCAACTAGGTGACTTGCCCAAAGTCACACAGCCCATCTGATGCCAGATATTTTATTTAAATTTACTTTATTTTAAATACATACAAATGACACAGAACTCAAATTTTCTGAAGGATTCTATAATGAAAATATCTCCCTCCAACCACTGTTCTGCCAAGTTGCCACCCCGTGAGCAACCTTGGTTTTTAGTTTCTCATGAACTTGCTGAAACATATCTCATGGGTTGTAAAGGGAGGCGTTTTTTTTAAAACGCAGTGGCTGCATTCTATACACTGTTCTGAAGCTTGCACTCCTGCACCTTCCCTGCATCCCTTAGGTTAAAATGCAAAGTTGGTTTAAAAATACATACGGATGGGGCAGTGGCTCACGCCTGTAATCTCAGCACTTTTGGAGACCGAGGAGGGTGGATCACTTGAGATTCAGGAGTTCAAGACCAACCTGGTCAGCATGGTGAAACCACATCTCTACTGAGAATACAAAAATTAGCTGGGCGTGGTGGCGGGCGCTTGTAATCCCAGCTGCTTGGGAGGCTGAGGCAGGAGAATCACTTGAACCTGGGAGGTGGAGTTTGCAGTGAGCCAATATCGCGCCACTGCATTCCAACTTGGGCAACAGAGGGAGACTCCATCACATAAATAGATAATGGCCCTACTTAGGACCCAAGTTCCCTTTTGCAACACAGTGGTTGGCCCAACTTAGCGCAGTTTTTCTCTTATGAGCATGGATTTCCAGAACTAGAGCTTCACTCTAATATCACTGACAATTGTTTTGTAGCAATGAATGTGTGGAACTGCCCCATTCTTTTTAAGAAGTTATTGTATGAAATAACCACAGGTCATTAAACTGGCCCACTATAGACGGGCATTGAGATGTTGCCAGTCTTCTGTGCTTATAAATACACTGCCATGAATCTCCTTGTACGCCTGCCCTTTCGCACAGGTGGAATTGCTAGGTCAAAGGATACACAGGTGTGTTTGTGATTTTAAAAGATGCCATCAAACTTCCCTATATTATGGTGGTACCAACTGATCCCCCATTGCAGGGAGTAGAACCCATGACCTCCTGACTCCAAAGCCAAGGCTGTCTCCCCCTGTCAGGTTCATGACTATGCCAGACGTCATGATGAGGTCCGAAGGGAGTGGTTAGATGAGCAGAAAGAACACAGGGGGGTGCCGTAGGTGGGTGAAAGATGATTCTATTTATCAGCAGTTCTCATCAACAGCTTTCTTACACTGTCTGCCCTGTCTCAGAGGCTTAGTCCGGCTCCTACACACAGCTGCACAGCCAGCTCTCTCTTACCTTCAAGGTCAGCAGCTTAACCCTCTCTCTCTCTCTCTCTCTGGGCATGAGTGAGCCGAGCTGTGTCCTGGCTCCCTCTGTCAATCTGCAAAGATGGACAGCTTTGGCTCTCTCTCTGGGTGCCAGCACCTGCACAGTGTCAACAGGGCAATTATAACTTTTACAGACAATAGTGGCTTAGAGCCAAATCATGGCCTTCCCATGTTATGGCTACAAGGCTGTGATAACAAGTGGAGTTATATGTCCGTGCTCTAAACTCGCTGAGTCATTCTGGACGTTTACCTCGGCCTATCCTTGACCAAAGCACAGCCATATTCCTTATACGCCCACAGCTCACCCTGCCTTGCCAAACCCTCAAAGTCATGACTAAGATTTCACCAGACAGGTACCAGCCATCTTCTCCCGGAGCACGTGCCATTAGCCTCTGATAAACCACCTCTGGGACACCATGTTCAGTGCAGGAGGAGAGCCTGCCCGGCTATAGAGGTGGGATGTCCATCCAGCCAGTAGGCAGCAGCTCCTGGACAGACTGGGCCTTGTGGGACACTCCCCAGCCCCACAACCCCCAGCACCTAAAGGAGCAGAGTAGCTTTGACTCCTAGGCCTTCAAAGATACAACCCATCCTTCATCCACTGTCCAGCAATCTGCACACCTTCTGGCCTCCACTAGAGGAAGAGATCCTGTTATCGGGGAACCTTTAAAACTTTGGCCCCACTCTACTGGGTGCATCCCCGATGAGCCCACCTTCTTGGCTGCTTCCTACTGAGCAGCCTTCAGCCCTGTGGACGGACAGCAATAGGAGACCTTGGGGCATCCACTGTCCCCTTGTGCAGCCTCCTCCACCAGCAAAGTTCCTTTTCCTATGTCCCTGCTCCTCACTGGAATCAAGGGACACCTGGTCAGCCAAGGCCACAGCCATGTCAATTCCGAGGGGCCTGAGATGTGTGGGAAATGGTGCCTTCAAAGCAAGGGCTGGAAGACAGTCAGCCCAGGAGCGCCTCGCTGCACACTGCAGAGGGTTCTCCAAGGGGGGTAGCTGGAGCAAGAGCCCCAGCATGGCCTGCTCTGCCCCCCAGCCTCAGGGGCTCTGAGTGCCCGGAAGCCCAGCTGCTTCCTGATCAGCACCTGCAAGAAACCATGAATCCAGTTCTTGAGATGAAGGTAGGTCCTGGAAAACCACCTGGATGGGCCCCTGGGTAGGCAGTGGGCACAGGCAGGTAGCAGAAGACGGGTGACCTGCGTCACCACACACTCCCAGCATCTAGCCTGCTTATCAGGCTGTCATTATCTTAAAAAACACCCGCCAGCGGATTAGAGCAAGTGTCAGCTTCCTAATGCAGACGAGGAAACTGCGCAGTGCATAAACTGCAGAGCCGCAGATCAAACCCAGGGGGTCTGACTGGATATTCAAAGCCTGCCCAGAGTGACGTCATACTGGTAAGCCACAGGAACTACTCCATAGGGAACTCAACACTGTCTTCTCTGCAGCCCTTAGGTTAAAATGCAAAGTTGGTTTTAAAAATAAATAGAAGGCCTGGATGACAAGACTCTAGTTAATGGTCCTGCCTAGGACCCAAGATCCACTTTGCAACACAAGTGGTCAGCCCAATTTGGGGCTGTATTTCTCTTATGAGCTTGGATTTCCAGAAGTAGAGCTCCTGCTGGCTTCCTTTAAAATGCACACCCTCTTGCCACACGTGTCAGGTGTGGCTCCCACTACCGGAGGAAGTCACTTCCCATTGGCTGAGAGAGCCTAGGGCCAGGGTCCTCACACTCGACTATGCACAGAAAGAAATTAGTGCTCATTTTTAGGTGGGCTAATAATATTGTGGTTATGTCTTTAAAAAGATCCCCTTATGTTTTAGATAGGGGCATCTGTCTATGGGTGAAATAATTTAATGCCTGCGATTTGATTCAAAATAATATGGGGGACGATGAGTGGGAGTAGAGAAGCAATAAGATTGGTTGAAGCCAGGTGTGGGTACACAGGGTTCATTATACTATCCTGTCTACTTTTGTGTATGTTTAAAGTTTTCTATAATAAAAAGCAGAACGACGAAGAGGAAGAAACACACAGAGAGCGTGGTAAAAACGTAATCTCCACAGGCGTGTGAATGAAGGTTGAGGTCCCAGGACTCTGCTTTTCTCAAGCTCCCTGCAGGCCAGTGAGAAACCTCAGCTTCAGAGTCCCAGAGCCTGCAGAGGCCGCGAGGCTGAGGCCAGAGGTCCCCCGGAGCAGCCCCTGTAAAGGGTCCCCGTCTATAGTGAGCCATTGTTTGGGCTACACTGGGCTCGTCAGTGCCAGGAATACGAATGGCCTCACAGTCTGTTCATTTCTCACCCAGCATCACTGCTGAGATCACAATAAGCAGCATGGTAGGATCTACGCACAGAGCTGGCTGAATCTTTATTAAAATCTTTTTTGCACACTATGTTCCCAATTTGTTTCTTTGTTCCTGGTATCTGGAGCCATGCAGTTTCTGTTATTTGTCTTGGAGATCGAGGAAATTTGACTGGCAGGCCATGGGGGCAGTATTTATATCCTGAAAAACCTATTCTATCCAGTAAGAAACATCACCCGACAGCCCAGGCTGCTGCATCCGGGCTGCCCCCAAGGCTCATCAGTTTGGATGCCCCAGCAAGGTTCTCAGCATGGCTGGCAGGTGCTGCGGCCCAGAACTTCAGTGAAAGTCAAATCTGACTCAAGCTTGTCACTTAGAGCGGGTGTTCTACATGTATATGTTCCTGGGGCCCCAGAGCTGGAAGAGGTGGCCCAGGGCCTCAGGCACCACACACCTCCTATGACCCTTCAGCCAAAGCATCTATCTCCTTATGCACCTTACTCACTAGGGGTCTAGGTATGGCATGTATTTATATACAGTTTCTGCTTCTTCAAACAAAACAAATGAAACAGTCCAGGCATGGTGACTCGTGCCTGTAATCCCAGCACTTTGGGAGGCCAAGGCAGACAAATCCCTTGAGGCCAGGAGTTCAACACCAGCCTGGACAACATGACAAAACCCCACCTCTCCTAAAAATACAAAAGAATACAAAAATTAGCCAGGCATGGTGGCACACACCTGTAATCCCAGCTACTCAGAAGACTGAGGTGGGAGAATCGCTTGAGCCTGGAAGATGGAGGCCATAGTGAGCTGAGATCATGCCACTGCACTCCAGCCTGGAAGACAGAGTAAGACACTGTCTCAAAAGCAAACACCCAAGTTTTTTGAAATTTGAAAAGCACTAACTTTGATATATGGGAAAGAAATGAAAATGTGACCAGGGAGTACGTACAATCAGAACCAGTGGGAATGTAAAATGGTACAAGCACATAAGAATTTAAAAATTCAATATATGCCTATCCTTTGATCCAGCTGTTCCACTCCTAAATATTTGTCACAATAAATGAAAGCATATGTTCATATAATGACGTATACACAAATATTCACAGCAACTTTATTTGTCAAACCCCCAAACTGGACCCAAACAACCGAAATATCCACAGATGAACTGATAAATAGTAGTATATTCATGCAAGTAGTATATTCATTTCACACTATTCAGCAGTGAAACCGAACAAACCGTTGATAGATACAACAACAGAGATGAATCTCAAAGTCATTCTATTGAGTGAAAGAAGTTGGACCAAAAAAATGCAACCCGTAGGATTCCATCAAACATATGATTTTGATGGAATGATTTTAGAAAATGCACATTCAACTGCTATGACAGGAAGCAGATCTGTTTTGGAGTTTGGTGGGAAAGGGAGATAGAGATTACAAAGGGGTGTGAGTGCAGCTCAGGGGTGAAGAACATGTTCACTATCTCAATTGTGGGGATGGCTTTACGGGTATATACATATTTCAAAATTCATCCAATTGCAAGCCTTAAATACATGCAATTGACTCAATTATACCTCAACAAATTTGTGGGGAAAAATTTGTATTTATTTATTTATTTATTTATTTTTAAGACGGGGTTTCACCATATTGGTCAGGCTGGTCTTGAACTCCTGACCTCAGGTGATCCACCCGCCTTGGCCTCCAAAGTGCTTGGATTACAGGTGTGAGCCACCGTGCCCGGCCAGGGGAAAACAATTTTAATAGGAAAAATAGCTTTAACAAAATGTGGTCAGGAAAGGAAATATCCTCTGGGGGCTGAGACAGAAATTCATCCCAAACCAGGTTTTTTCCAGCGATCTATGTCTCCTGAGCCCCACAACATGAATGGCACCCTGCTAAGTGCTGGAAGAGACACAAAGCTAGTGGTTTAATGGGGAAGATAAGAGACACACCAACCGCCACAGGGCGATGTGATAGGTGTCTCATGAATATCAGCGAGAGCTGCAGGGGTTATGACTTGAGATGCTCAAAGAAGGCTCCTTGGAAGAAGCAACATTTGAGTTATGTCTTGAATATATAGGGTTTTGAAAGATGTGGACGGAGCAAGCTGTGTTCCAGGCAGAGGCTGGCATGAAGAGATGTACAGATGGAGAAGGGCCACCGTTAAAAGAAAAAACAAAAAGGTAAACCCAGCAGCAGTGGTTTTAATCAAGGGGAGTAATGGGAGGACATTATGGAGGCTGGATGACGGAAGTTCTTGAGTGCCAGATGGCAGAGCCTGGATTTACAAGGCAGGCACAGAGAGCAGAGAAGAAACATGTCTAATTCATTAATTAAGCCTTTACTGCAGACCTGCCATGTGTCACGTCCAATGTGGGAGCCCTTGGGATACAAAGATGACCCCTGCCAGCAGAGTATGCATCTGGTGAGAGATCTTGATATGCAAACACATAAACAAAATCAAATAGTATTGGTGCCTCAAGCAGAGCCTCAAGGGCACGTATTATCCAAGATTCTTTTACTTGAAGTGATAGATACCAAACTCCAATTGGCTTAAGTAAAAAAAAAAAGTTTACTGACTCATACATGAAAGGTCATGGGGGCATCAGCTACAGCTGGATCCAGGAATTCCATCCATGTCATCAGCACTGCTCCCTGTCTCTCAACCTTGCTTTGCTCTGGTCATCTTTCTTTAAGGGGTAGCCAGATGATCTTGGCCGCTTATGCCATACTTAAATACAAATGAAAGATCTTCTCTTTCCCAATAATTTCAACTAAAGTCCTGAAAGGGAGTCTCATCATCTCTAATTTTCCTAGCTGGGTCACATGCCCTTTCATTAAATGATCCCTGTGGCCAGAGTTGATGCCATGCTCTGATTGGTCATCAGTGACATGCCTGAAGTGGGGGTCAACTCTACCACATGCGCTGAGAATGGGGAGAAGTTTTCCATAGTAGACAGCATTGGCTGCGTAACCCCACAGCCCCCGAGCTCTTTTCTTCTTTATCTCCATTTTGGAGGCTAGAAAAATGAAATGCTAGCCTTCCCCATCTCCTTCGCAGCTAGAGGAAATCTTAACATAGCTCTGGCTAATGAGACATAAATGGAAGTATGCTGGGGACAACTGGAAAAACTTTGGCTTTTCTGATTAAAAAGAAAAAGAAAAAGAACAAATGCAAATTGTCCTTCCTTTCCTTCCTTCCGTGCAGATGTGATGCCTGGAGCTGCAATCATGAGGAGAGAAACACTGAATCAAAGCATGCAACCACCTACCTTCAGACTTAGTGCTGTGTGAATGAAATAAACCCTTATGTTGCAGCCACTCTGTGTCAGCTTTCTTATCATTTACAGCTGAATGCATTCCTAACTTATCTATCCCCATAGGAAAGTCTGGATGCTGTCATCCGAGGAATGGGGAGTCGGGGCTGGACAGGCAAAAACAATTGCAGGGAGGGTGCAGAAGTGGGCAAAGCCAGAGAAGGCTGCAGGCAGGGAGCGAGAGGCAACTGAGGCCATGGAAAAGGAGGACACATTCAAGAGAAGCTGAGAAAGGATTGTTAGGTGGAGGGGAAAAGCTATGAAGAAGGCAATGACAAGGAGGGTTTGAGTCTAGATACCGCAAATATCCTCAGAATCCCTGATCACACAATAGGAGCCGTGAGCCATTGCGCATTCCTAGGGCTGTAGATACACACAAAGACAGGAGGACTTAGACCCAGCCCTTCTGCGACCAAGAGGGCATCACCGTTTCCCAATCTTCACAGGTGCAATCACCGAGGCCAGAGGATAGGTCCAGCCAAGGCAGGGAATCCTGATGAGTGCTGTTAACAATTCTCATGACGAGGAAGAGGACAAGAGTTGCCATGAAATAACCTGGCTCCTCAGTTGTAAATCATAAGCTGTACGGTAGCTCATAATAAGAGCATTTCTAATAAACATAATAATGAGCGTAATGATTGGCGTTTACTGAGCCTTCACCTGGTTCCAAGAACTTAACTTGCTAGGCATTCTACAGGTATCACCTGATTCAGTAACAACAACAACCCTATAAAATAGTATCATTCCCATTGACAGATGAGGAAGCTAAGGCTCTGAGAGGTTAAATAACTGGCCCTGGTTATACAGTTGGTGAGTGGCAGGGCCAAGAGTTAGAGGACAGCACACACTCAGTTCTTGGCATCCTGCAAGAGAATTTGCTTCACTGCTGCCTTTGATGTAGTTGAAGAGGTTAATCAAATTCTCTAGGTCAAGTTCCCCATTTTGGCTTGCTATTTCATAAAAGCACTGGTCTGGTTATCTTTCCATCAGTACTGTCCTGAAGAATCATGGCTCCTGCCCTTTGTGCTGTCACCACGTCCCTGGCAAGGCCAAGCAGGTGGAGAATGGGGATTTGTTAGATTTGTTAAAACCTTGCTGGCAGACAGGGAAGCTGTCCACCCAGCCTGGGCTTTCTCCATCTATGAAGTCCAATATGCTTGGTCATTACTACTCTTGTCATCATAATAGTTAATACCCATTGAGTGTTCTTTCTTTTTTTAAATGTATTAACTCAACCTTCACACAATTCCTTGAGATCGATGCTATTATTACCTCTTCTTACAAATGAGAACTAAGGCCTGGAGAGCTTAAATAACGTGCAAAGACAACAGTTCTCAGGTAAAAGGGTCTCCTGCTCTACTCACAGATCCTGGGACAGAAAACAAGGCCTTGACACCTCCACAGTGGAGTGGGAGCTAAGCTTCCACAATGGCATCTACTGGGGTCTCACTTGGGGCTTTCACTCTGCTACATTCAGCCCATCATTGCCCCACAGCGCCTCCGTCAGGACTGGGGGAGTCCATGCCTGACCCCTCAAATGTGCTATCACGGCTTATAAACACATTTAGCTTACTCTGTACACTTATAAAACCATCCCTCCCAGGAGGCTGAGCAGTTGTTCAAATACTGACTGGCAAAAATTAAAATTCAATAAACCTGTGGAAAATATTTTATATTATAAAAATCAAGTCAGATCTACAAGAATGCACCATGAAAAATACAAAGCAGAGTCACCATGGTTAATAATAAATGCAGGCACACCGCTGAATTCAACCAAATGCCTCCAGATTCGTACAAAGCCAGTTCTCCTCTCCATGGTAGCCAACTGTGTGTGCTGCTGTCCACCCCCCAACCCCACATCGTCTCCTCTAACTCCACTGTGCACTCAACACCAAAAGACCCGAGTTCTTTCACAGCAAAGAGGGCTGAGGTTAACCCCATTCTCTGATTTCCTTAGCCTCCAGCTCTCAAAGAGCTGTGGAGAGTCCAGGTTTACTGCCTCAGAAGAATCAAGAGCTCACCAGTGCCAAACCTGCTTTTTCCATTGTGAGAAATCTTTGCGGCATTACATTACCTTCTAAGGCCCTTTTCATCCACTGACTTCAGCTGGCTTTGGCCAAGTGACTTCAGAGTCTACCCAAAGTGAAAGATGTTGGCAATGGAACTTCTTCTCCGTCTCCAGCACCTCATGTTTAATTCTCCTGCCGGTGGACACTCTGGGCTTAAGCATGCCCACATGGATTCTAAGGACAGGAAATTTAAACCTCCACTCTTGTTCCCACATTCCAGGGGATGAAGCGGTTTCTCTCACAGCTTGGCCGCTCTTTGGGGAGCACCTGCCAATCTGGATGACGAAGGGGCCGTCCAGGGAGGAGCACACACTGCCTGCTGCCTCCCTGACTTCCGACATCACCGCTTCCCAGACGGCCCTCACGCCGTTTTCTCCTCATAAACCCAGTGATTGAAACTGGCAAAACGCTTTGTGATACTGTCCTCCTGTGATCAGATCCACCCCTGGACCTCCTCACTGGAAGGTCCCCGCTCTGACCTCTCTCCCCTCCTAGAAACGAGAGCAGCCCGGCAGCACTGACAGTCCCAAACCACCCACTCAACAGACTCGCCACCAACCACACACTCGAAATCTCCCACCGGCACCAAGTGCTCTAGCTGCGCTGTCATGGAAGGTAGCAGACGCCACAGAACCCAGCGGAAGCTGCTGATATCTGATTATCTTCAGGACGGAGGGGAAGGCAAAGGGGAGAGCCTAGAGGTGTAGAAAATCACTATCTACGCGGTAGCAAGGGCCTCCCTGCCGCTGGATGCCACCCCAAGCCTCCCGGGTCCCGCCTCGTACTCCTCCAAGGTCTGTGCTGCTGTAGGCCTGTACAAGCCAGATACCTCCAGACTAGGATGCCCACTCAAGGAGATTGAAAACTGACGCTCAGGAAGATTGGCTGCAGGCTCTGAAGGCCAATAGCCACTCCTTTAACTGCCCTCAGCTTCCTGGCAGCATGCTTCAATTTCATCTTCCTAAGTGACAATAGCAACACCTAATCGCCTCTATCTGGAAGCAGGAGAGCACAAGATGGCCCTTCCAGCGATTGCCCTCAAGGAGAATGTCTAACCTCCCATGATCCAAGATATTAAAATTAACTTCAAGATGCCGATTCTTCACATATCAAACCGACAAATATATTTTAAATTGCAATAAGAGGAAACCATACACAGCTCGTTAGAAATATGTACAGCCTTTCAGAAGGTAACTTAGCACTATCAATCAAAGATTTAAAAATGTGCTTCAAAAAATATTGCTGCAAAGAGGAGACCTCAAGGATGTTCATTACAGCAGTGACAATAAGGCCAAAAAAAAAAAAAAATGGAATTAACCTATTTTAAAAAATAGGTTAAATAACCTATGTTTTTTTAAAAAAAATTTTTAATTGGGATCATACAGTACCTATTTATGTATACAGAATGGTGGTCCTATAAGATTATAACGGAGCTGAAAAATTCCTATCACCTAGTGATGTTATAACTCCCATAACGTGGTAATGCAATGCATTACTAGTGTGTTTGTGGTGATGTTGGTGTTAAAAAAAAAAAAAAAAGCCCATGTTGCCAGTTGTATAAAATTATAGCATGTACAGTACAGAATACTTGATAATAAATGACTGTATTGCTAGTATATATATGTGTGTATATCTATACACACACATACACACACACTGTACTATCCTTTTTATCATTATTTTAGAGTGTACTTCTACTTTTAAAAAAAGTTACCTTTAAACTTTCTTCTTAAAATAGCCTCAGGCTGGTCAATCGGGGTTCATTCCAGAATTATTGTCACAGGAGATGACAGCTTCATGCGTTTTATTGTCCACGAAGACTTTCTAGCAGAACAAGATATGGAGATGGAAGACAGTGATATCGATAATCCTGACCCTGTGTAGGCCTGGGCTAAGGTGTGTATTTATGTCTTTGTTTGAAACAAAAAAGCTTAAGCCAGGAGTGGTGGTTCATACCTGTAATCCCAATGCTTTGGGAAGCCAACACAGGAAGCCTACTTATGCCCAGGAGATGGAGATCAGCCGGGGCAACATCGTGAGAGACGTTGTCTCTACAAAAAAAATTAAAAATTAGCCAGGACGGTAGTCCCAGCTACTCAGGAGGCTAAGGCAGGAAGATTGCTAAAAGAAAAGTGTTTTAAAAGAGCCAACCAAGGAAAAGTACATATGCAACCAAGCAAATGATGGCCCTCCAAAGAAATGAAAGGAGCACTCTCTAAATCTGGCCAGCATTTCTTTCCTTGAATGGAAACAGTAGTAGAGGGGGTAGAAATCTTGCAGCTCTTCATTTAATTTAGGAGAGAAAACACTAGGTAAAAATAATGATATGAAAAGTAACCACTGAGACCCAAGCACCACAATATACCTACATGAAACAAATCATACCTCACAGCTATGCAAGATTTGCAAGGTACTACAAAATGGGACGTGTTGGTGGCTTTGACCCATGCTTGGTCAAGTATTTCATGGCATGACATGTGTCATCCTCCCTGTGAGGATGGCGTGTGGGGATGTAGGAAATACAGTCAGACCAGTGGCCAGCGTGAGTCCCCACGCATCCGTCTGGTCCCAGCAGAGCACAGCTCTTCCTTAGAGAGACAGGTCCAAGCCTGCAGCAAGCTCACAAAATGCAAAGAATGCACTCAATTATGGAGAGTTTGATTTAGAAATGTCTCCAATCTAAAAGTCCTTGTCCCCTTTGGGGACAGCCATGTCTCCCATCACACAATGAATGCCAGAAAGCAGCTCTGGAATTCTCCTCCACATTCTTCTTTTCATGAAGACTGGGACAGGCTAGGCCAGATTATCAAGAGCTCCCAGCAGATGAAGCTCAGGCTCGCTCAGACCTGGGTAGGACAAACACACCCACTGTACTGCAGGCACTGTCCTAGAGGCGGCTGGTAGGCTCCATCCTCGGGCCACCATGCAGAAGTGATGTGGGGCTCAACCCACTTGAATGAGTCTTGAAAAATAATCATTAGCATTGTAGAGAGAATTCGATGAAAGATACTAATTAAAGAGGAGGTGATTCACTCTCCCAACTCATCTCAGGAGCCCAGAGCAGAGGTAGAGGGCATCCTTTCAGAGAGGGGAGCTGGGGCAGACCCATAGGCTCCAGGCCCCCAACCCATGACCACGCAGCCCCAGTGTGTTGACTAAACAGCTACCTGCAAGCACAGCTGTGGAGCTTCAGAAGAGCCACATGCTCCATCCCTGCCTGAGTGAACTCAGGGGGCCACATACAGCCACTGCCTTACCCGCTGGGGCTGTGCCTTACCCGCTGGGGCTGTGCCCCAGGCTCTAACCCTTGCGGGTCCATGAGGAACCAAACTCTGAAATGGACGTGGATAGTCTGACTGGAAAGAAATGGGGAAATGAAGTCCACTTCCAGGTCTAGCTCAGCTGCCCAAGCAAACTGGGCCAGGAGCCCCATTCATGGCCCTAGGACTTTGTTATAGAAATAGAAAAGCCCCCTAAAGTAAAAACTGTCCTGAGGAAGAAAATGCCAGGAATGCTGTTACCCGCTGCTGCCACATATCCCTAAGAATCATCCCAGATGGAAGCCGATAGGCATTCAGCTAACACCACCTGAGGCCATTGGCCAGGCCAGGGTCAAGAGTCCAGGGTCAAGGGTCCAGGGAGGACAAGATGGTTATCTCTGATCTGCCGCCCCCCAACCAGACTACCCCCACCACTTAGCCATGAGACCATAGAACTCCAATATATACCCATAAACACACACACTCCTAGCATCTAGGAAGGGAAATTCTATCTCTTGCTTATAACTGAGTTACCCCACTTCCTGACCTTAAAAAAGAACAGCAGGTTTCCTTTGAAGGATTCAAACCTCATTAGCCACAGTGGGAAATGATGCTTTAATGGGCCTGTGATGGTCTCAGCTTCGGGTGTACGCAGCCATATTACTTAGCAACACCATAGCCATTTAGGTTTAATTTCCTACCTTGCCTGATAAGAAGGCTGCAAGTGTAATTTGTGATGCTGCAAGCTGGGCAAACTCACAGGGCTATTAGATGAGTCACTGGGTGCACCAGGCCACTGTGCCAGGCTCTGCAGAAGAAGAGAAATTAACTCTGATTTGTGAGACTGATATCGCTCAGGCGGACGCAATTTTCTAAGTGTCTGGGAGCTGTGCTTCCATCTCTCCTGACTTCTGGTTTGGTGCCATCATTGATTAAGGGAAGCTTCACTCACCTCTCAACCCCTGTTAGGATCATCTTCCAGCTTTCTGAAATCCTCACGCAAACCCAAAGCCTGGCAAGGTAATAATAATAACAATATCAGTAATAACAGCAATAACAATAAGAGCTCACATTTCTGAATGCTATTTGAGTGCTACTCATAAGTTATCTCTGTTAATTTTCCTAACAACCCCAGGAGGTAGGAACTACTATTACTACTATTTTCAAACAAGGAAATCAGGGCACAGACAGGATAGCAGTTGGCTGTAAGACAGTAAGAGAGTAGGGGACTGGATGGCCCACTGAGCACAGCACAGTTTCCTGAAGAGCTGCACTGTCATTCACCACTACCCAGCACTGCCATATCTTTCACTCTTCCAAAAGATGCCATAAATCCAGATTTTGATATAATGCCATAAGTCTTAAACATCAACAACTAATTTCATTGTTTAATCAGTATTGTGAGTACCAAACAAAACTCATCCAAACTAGTAACCTCCCAGTCACTCCTCCTCCCCTTTCCCTTACCAAGCATCTCTACCGCACAGCATGTATTTATCTACCTGTGGTCTCTCTCCTCCAACTAGAATGAATGCTCCATAAAAGTAGGGAATTTGTTTTCTTCCCTGCTCTATCCCTGGTATCTAGAATTGTGCCTGGTACATAGCCAAAATTCATTAAATATTTGTTAAATAAAAAATGGTCAGCCTGGCGCAGTGGCTTATGTCTGTAATCCCAGCACTTTGGGAGGCTGAGGCAGGCAGATGACCTGAGGTAGGGAGTTTGAGACCAGCCTGACCAACATGGAGAAACTCCGTCTGTACTAAAAATACAAGAAATTGGCGGGGCTTGGTGGCTCATGCCTGTAATCCCAGCTACTCGGGAGGCTGAGGCAAGAGAATCGCTTGTACACCAGAGGTGGAGGCTGCAGTGCGCAGAGATCACATCATTGCACTCCAGCCTGAGCAACAAGAATGAAGCTCCATCTCAAAAAGAAAAAAGAATGGTCCACACACTAGTGCCTTATGATAGACAGCTCCATTCTCCAAATATTGCACACGCCTTGCCCTCACTATTTCCTCTTTACTCCATCTGCTCCTGAGAGAGAGGAGAACTCTCCACTAGCTATTATCACTTCCACCATGGCCAGGCTTAACAATGTGAGCACAGTGTCATGCCATATTGATCACTGGCTGAAAACTGACAAAGAGACAATCATTTCTTTTTTTTTTTTTTTTTTTTAGAATAAAAAGAATGAAAGAGAGAAAGGAAGAGGAAGAGATTTTAGAAAAAGAGAGAAAAGGAGAAAGAAA
>CAUYQU010071746.1:0-13204 GCA_963574635.1 Cheracebus regulus | reverse complement strand
TCGGCAAACACGGCCTTGGGCTCTGGGGATGACAGGGGTGCACAGGGTGACCTCCACCATCTAGGTCAGGAAGGCAGCCCTGGACGGGAGGCGGGAGGGACGCAGCCCGCCCCAGGCTCAGGCTCTGCCCTGCTGTGTGGTCGGGAGAAGCCCCACCACCTCCCAGCACAAGGAACACAGTTTCTCCATCCATTCTGCACGTGGTCATGGGCTGTCATCCCAGGCAGGGCCGCCATGACAGATCCTCCAGGGCAGAGAGTGGGGTCCTGACGCCTGCACAGCTCCCCTCATGATGTGCCGGGGTCTCCCCATGGGACTGTGCAGGGCGCGTCCTCACCCCACGGCCCCAGAGTCTGAGGCTCCCACTCTTGCCACTCTCAGGAGGGTCAGCACTGGCCTCTGTGGAGTGGGCCTGGGCCTCCCGCGGCTTCCTGGGGCCCTGCTGGGAGGACTGTCAAGCTGGGCGCCTTCTGATGGTTTGGGACAGAATCTTTGCTCTTCTGTGGTGTCACTGTTAAAGTGTTGAACCCGATTTTTTTTTTTTTTTTAGATACAGGGTCTTGCTCTGTCGCCCACGCTGGAGTGCACTGGCGTGATCATAGCCCACTGCAGCCTCAGTCCTTAGGCTCAACACATCCTCCCGCCTCGGCCTCCCCAGGAGCTGGCACTACAGGCATGCACCACCATGCCTAGCTCTTTTTTTATTTTTTAGAGGCAGGGTCTCACTCTGTTGCCCAGTCTGGTCTCAAATTCCAGGGCTCAAGCAATCCTCCTGCCTTGGCCTCCCAAAGCACTTGGGTTATAGGCATGAGCCACCACACCCAATCCCAATTTTCAATAGCACTGTCTTACATATTTAGTTTTAAGAGCTTCATATAATTAAATGCTATGTATGTTACAAACATCTTCTCCATCTGTATGTCTTGCCCTTTCACGCCTGCACGAGAGTCTTCTGACGAAATAAAGTGATCAGTTTTATTTCAGGCAAATGCATCATTCATACTGTGTGGCTAGTGCATTCACGTTCTGTTCAGGACATCTTCTATTACCCAGAAGTCACTGACCAATCTACATTATCTGGTTAAGAGCTGTTCTACCCACACATTGAGTGGATTTCTTGCCTGGAGAGGTAGACACTCAGTATTTTTATTTTCGCAAACAATCGTCTTAGCACCATTTGTGAAAAGGTCACCCTTCCTCTACACCTCCCCCTAGCACCAGAGTGAAAAATGAAGAAAGGGAGGAGGAACCTGGTTCCATCAAAGCAGTTCTGAGCTCAGTATTCAATTATTCTGGCCTGTTCATCTCCTCCTGCCTTTGGGCCCAGGTGTCTGAGTCGCCACCCTGCCGCCTGGTAGAGCAAAGGCCCTCAGGCTGCATTCTTCCAGGGCAGCTTGGCTCTGCTTGGCCTTTGCTATGTACTTGTCAGTATCGTCCCACCCAACAGAACTATGGCTGACTGGGGGGTACACTTCCACGTCTCCCACAGCTTTTTACCCCCTCTCAACAATGTTTAATAATTTTTCCCCACAAACCATCTAAAGACCTTTTATTAGGCTGGCAATTGGCAACTACCAGACTCTGGATGGTACTGGAAATCTCTTAAAACGTTGTTTTCCATCGGCTTGGTTCTGGTACATAGATCTAGAAGTGTTTTCTGGATACTGATTTTTTTTATGTGGTAACCATTCCCAAATCTCTTACTAATAATTGGGCGTTTTTGGACTTTCTAAATTAATAACCGTATCATCTGTGAGGTGCATGTTTTCCTTTCCAAGGTTTACACCTTGCACTCTCTTTCTCTCCTCTCTGTGCTGCACAATGTTGGAAGAAGTGGTGATGGACGGCTCCCTTGTCCTGTTTCCAACCTCAAAGGCGACACTTTCAAGCTTTCATGTTTGTGTAATGTTAACTTATTTTCTCTACAGTATCACTTGTGAAATTAAAGAAGTTTGTGAAATTTAGAGTTTGTTAAGAATTGTATGGCATGAATCGATGCTAAATTTTTCCAAATGTTTTTTGCATATTTATGATGTTGTATTTTATCAAATGCTTTTAGACTCCATATTGAGGTAATCACATTTGTTTTTCTTTCAATCTGTTAATGTCATATTTTGTACTGATTTTCTAATGTTTCTCATGTTAAACCAGCCTTGCATTCCTGGACTATGACTTTTATCATTGTGTGTTATCCTCTTGATAAATTGGTGAATTCAGGGTGCTAATATTTTAGTTTAAGATATGAGCCTTGATACTGATAACAGATTGGCCAATTTTAATTCCTCATATTCACCCCGTCAGAGCTTGGTATTAATGATATTTACCTACATAAAATGAGACAGAGGACTGATGTCCTTTTTCAATACTCTACAGGAACATCTATGAACATGGAATAATTTCTTTCCAGAATATCTGGTACAGTTTAGAGCACTGGGTAGATATTATTCTATGAGAAGATTATTTGTCGCATTTCTACAAAAGGTTATAGGACTGTTAAACTTATCTATTTCTACTTTTGATATAGTTTTTTCAAGAAATTGATCAATTTGCCAAAGCTTTTCAAATTTACTTGCATAAATAATAGGGCCAGGCACGGTGGCTCACCCCTGTAATCCCACCACTTTGAGAGGCTGAGGCGGGTGGATCACCTCAGGTCAGGAGCCTGAGACCAGCCTGGCCAACATAATGAAACCCCATCTACTAAAAATGCAAAAAAAAATTAGCCAGGTGTGGTGGTGTACACCTGCAGTCCCAGCTACTCAGGAGGCTGAGGCAGGAGAATTGCTCAAACCCAGGAGGCGGAGGTTGCAGTGAGCCAAGATCACACACTGCACTCTAGCCTGGGTGACAGAGTGAGACTCCATTTCAAAATAATAATAATACTGATGACATGTTCTCATATAACAACATTTCAGATACCTACAAAGTGTGATTTTTGGCATCTATACACCCCAAACTTCCAGCTGCTGATGTGACACCAGTGTTAAGCCGGTACCTATGAACAGGTGCGTGACTGCACTCCATCTCCACCTGACAAAAGGAACACAGAGCTGGTTCTCAGACTTCTTTATCAACCAGCCATGAATTATTAGGCAACAGTATGAAACACATACCTCTTTACCTGTCAGTGGCTGCTGTATGGTAATTCATCTTTAAAATGTGTGCTGATGTAGCTTGATCTGTTTATTCCTCTTGTTTTAAATATACAAAATTAAACTAAGGGAAGTTCAGTCACAGAATATACTGACATAAGAGCAAATAAATAACATATGCTTTCAGAAGAGAACTTCAAACCTCACAGTGGTGCCCTGCAGTGCAGATCCACCAATTCCCAGCTCTTTATTTACTCTGCAGGCAGGGTAATAAAAACAGGCAGGGCACAACAGCTCAGGCCTGCAATCCCAGCGCTTTGGGAGGCTGAGACGGGCGGATCACTTGAAGCCAAAAGTTTGAGACCAGCCTGCCCAACATGGTGAAACCGCATCTCTACTGAAAATACAAAAATTAGCCAGGTGTGGTGGCGGGTGCCTGTAATCTCAGTTACAGGAGGCTCAGGCAGGAGAATCGCTTGAACCCAGGAGGCAAAGGTTTCAGTGAGCTGAGATCATGCCACTGCACTCCAGCCTGGGTGACAGACTCTGTCTCAAAAACAAAACAAAAAAACACAGGATATCGATTTTGCCACATGCAGGTGCACAGAGACCTTTAATGCCCAAAAGAAATTTGAGAAGAGGGTCCCTGAACACCTAAAACATGGATAATCCAAAGTTAGATCATGATATAATTCCAAGAATGATTGTGTGGCTGAAATTTGCCTCATCCTGGTTCAATGGAATTCAAGCATCTCCACAGGGAGAGCTCTCAGGTCAGGCTGGTGAGGTTCGGTGCAAGCTGTCAGATGGCCTCAGGTGAGGGCTACCTGGTCTGCTTCAGCCCACTGTAGCAGCCCCCTCAGTTCCATTGAGCCAAAGGGCTGGATGCCTAGGAGCACCTGTGGGTTCTCACCGGGGGCTGGGAGTTCGTAAACAGCATGACTGCCTGGAAACACAACTCACGGTATCTCTTGTACACATTCGTCCCATCCAGCCAACCTTGGCCCAGCCATGGGTAGGAAAATGGCAGGTAGAATTATGAGAGACTTCCAGAGATGAAATCCAATGGAAAGAGTACTGGGGTCTATCAACCAGTCTCATCACACCTCCACACAAGGTCACTCAGCGTCCCCAAAGCACTGACCTGCCACCTGCAGGCGGAAGGAGAGCCGCTGGCCCCCGGCCTCGCAGCTGTACTCCCCGGCGTCCGCCTGGCCCGTCTCCTGCACCACCAGCCTCCGCGTGCAGCCCGCGGCCTCCACGTGCACTTTCGAGCTGGAGCTCAGCTTCTTCCTGTCCTTGTACCACATCACCTCCGTCTGGGCCTGGGCCACCTCGCAGCTCAGCGTGGCGCTGGCCCCCGCCTCGGCCTGCACCTCCCTGCGCACTGGCTGCTCCTTGGCAAACACGGCCTTGGGCTCTGGGGATGACAGGGGTGCACAGGGTGACCTCCACCATCTAGGTCAGGAAGGCAGCCCTGGGGAAAGAAGGCCTAGAGGGGGAGGTGCAAGGCACAGATGCTCTCCAGGCTCTGCACCCCCTCCCAGCACAAGGAACAATTTCTCCATCCATTCTGCATGGAGGATCTGTCACACCCCCAGGGCGCCCTGCAGAATGGTGGCAGGTTCCAATGGTCCCTGCTGCATGGGAGGCTGGTCTCGAATGCCTGAACTCAAGTGATCCTTCTGCCTCAGCCTCTCAAAGTGCTGGGATTACAGGCAGGAGGCACTGAGCCAGTCCTGATGCTAAATTTTGTCAAACAGCTGTTCAGAATTTGTGATGTTACATTTCATCAAACTTTTCTTCTGCATTTATTGAGATAAGCTCATTGTTTTTCAATCTGTTAATGCCACACATGACATTTTCTGATGTTTTGAATATTGAACCCATGTTGCATTTCTAAACTGTGCCTTTTATCATAGTGCACTTTCCTTTTGACATACTGGTCATAACACTTTGAACATATGTTGTTGGCCGGGCACGGTGGCTCACGCCTATAATCCTAGCACTTTGGGAGGCTGAGGTGGGCAGATCATGAGGTCAAGAGATCAAGACCATTCTGGCTAACATGGTGAAACCCCATCTCTACTAAAAGTACAAAAATTAGCTGGGTATGGTGTGCATGCCTGTAGTCCCAACTACTCAGAAGGCTGAGGCAGAGAATTGCTTGAACCTGGGAGGTGGAGGTTGCAGTGAGCTGAGATCATGCCACCACACTCCAGCCTGGTGCCAGAGCTAGACTCCATCACAAAAAGAAAATATTTTTTTGAAGCATTGGTCTGGATATCCATAATGATTGGCCTGTAATTTCAAATCCTTATACTGTTCTTGTCACAACTGGTATCTATGTTATGCTATCCACATAAAGCAGGTTCAAGAGTGTATCTTCTCATTCTATTCTCTGGAAGGATCTCTAAGAACATGAAACAATTTGCTTTGAGAATATTTGGTATAATTTATCAGTAGATCCACTGTCCTTAGATCTTTCATAAAAATATTTTTTAACATTGGTTCCATTTAATTAAGAACTATAGGACTATCCGAGTTGTCTGTTTCTTCTTGTGTAACTTTTTCATATAGTTTTCTCTAAAAAATTGGTAATTCTCCAAAACTTAGAAAACTTATTACCATTAAATAACTTATCATAATCTCTTAACACAATATATTAGAAAGATACATAGTGGGCTTTTTAATGATTTTATACGGATAGAATGCCAAGCTGTCATGTGTTGGCATTTGGGAGTCAATGTAGTACCACAACCTTTTTCTGATAGTTAGCCTGCTTTTGTTTTTGTTTTCCAGAAATAGGGTCTCACTGTCACCCACACTGGAGTGCAGTGGTGTGAGATGATCATGGCTCGCTGCAGCCTGGAACTCCTGGGCTCAAGTAATCCTCCTGCCTTGGCCTCCCAAAGTGCTGGGAATACAACAGGCGTGAGCCACTATGTACAGCCCAGACTCTCTTAAATGGTGTGCTCAGATAGCTTAAGCTCTTTCTTCCTTTCCACTGCTAAATTCATAAATCAGACTCCAAAAAGGAATTCTGACTCAGAAGGTTGTAACTGGAGACAAAAAGAAAGCCAGATTTGCCTTAAGAAGAGCACTTGGAATCTTGCAGTTGTACCCCATGAGCACAGTCAGCAGCTCTCTTGGCTGCAATTGTTTTGCACAGACACTGCAAGAAAACACGGACAGAGATTTTGCCACATGTGGGTGCACAGTGAGCTTCTACAGGTTCCAGATTCAAGAAAAAGAAGGAAAGAGGCTTCTTCAACACCAAAAACTTCGACACCCCAAAGTTCAGACGGGAGAGAATTCCAGCTGGGACTGCATGGCCGGAATTTCCTCTTACGTAATTCATATGAATTCAAACATCTCTCACGAGTGAGAAGACCCATGTGGTGCTGAAGGGAGGCAGGTGGGAGCTACCCCACATTCCCAGGGGTGGCACCTGGTCCACCTCAGACCACAGGGCCAGACAGCGCCAGGGGCCTGGACACCAAAGAGCACGGGGGTTTGGGGGCAGGGCTCAGTGTGACGAGGCTGCACTGCATGGGAATGCCACTCCAGGTACACCCCAGACCTGGCCCTCCCTGCACCCTCCCATCCATCCATGCCTGGCACAGCCATGGGCATAAAACTGGGAGGTGAGGGCATGGAGAAACAGAGAGGTGGAGTCTTACGGAAAGGGCACTGGGGGATGGAAAGGGCACTGGGGCCGTGGTGTCATCCACCAGTCTCATCACACCTCTACGCAAGGTCACTCAGTGTCCCCAAGGCACTGACCTGCCACGTGCAGGCGGAAGGAGACCCTCTGGCCCCCGGCCTCGCAGCTGTACTCCCCGGCGTCCGCCTGGCCCGCCTCCTGCACCACCAGCCTCCGCGTGCAGCCCGCGGCCTCCACGCGCACCTTCGAGCTGGAGCTCAGCTTCTTCCCATCCTTGTACCACGTCACCTCCGTCTGGGCCTGGGCCACCTCGCAGCTCAGCGTGGCGCTGGCCCCCGCCTCGGCCTGCACCTCCCTGCGCGCTGGCTGCTCCTTGGCAAACACGGCCTTGGGCTCTGGGGATGGACAAGGAAGGACACATGAGGTCAAAGATATGGCCCAGGCCAGGAAGAACACCAGACGGTAGGAGGGCCCGGACGAGGGACTAGAAGGAACAGAACCTTCCTCAGGCTCTGCACTGCCGTGTGGCCAGGACAAGCCCTGCGGCCTCCCAGCACAAGAATCAGTTTCTCCATCCACTGTGCACTCGCCATGGGCTATCCCAGGCGGGGCGGCTGTGACAGACCCGCTGTGCATGCGCTCCTTCAGGGCAGGGACTGGGGTGCCGACGCCTGCACAGCTCCCCTCACAGATATGCCGTAGTTCTAAAGCCAAACCAGCTTAATTTATCACATTCAGGAAGAACACTCCTATAAAGTTTGTTAAGAATCTTAGGAAATGAGTTGATGCTAAATTTTCTCAAATATATCTTCTAGATTTTATCAAATACTTTTATCTGCATTTATCAATTACATCATTTTTCATTCAATCTGTTAAGCTATTATACTGATCTAATGCTTCTAAAGCCAAACCAGCCTTGCATTCTGGGACCAGGATCTTCAACAGGGTGCATTATCTTCTTGATGTATTGCTGAATTCCATTTGCTAATACTGTTTATAATTGTGTTCTTGGTATCTATAATGACAAATCCATACAGATTGGTCTACAGTGTAATTCTTCCTACTTCCTTTATCAGATTTTGGTATTAATGTTACCCTATCTACATAAAATGACAGCCTGGGCATGGCGGCCCACACCTGTAACCCCAGCACTGTGGGAGGCTGAGGCGGGTGGAAGTTTGAGACTAGCCTAGGCAACATGGCAAAACTCCATCTCTACTGAAAAAAATGCAAAAAATAGCTGGCGCATGTGCTACTTTTTGGCAGTGGTGCATGCCTGTAATCCCAGCTACTCGGGAGGCTGAGCTGGGAGAATCACTTGAACCCAGGAGGCAGAGGCTGCAGTGAGCTGAGATCGTGCCACTGAAATCCAGCCTGGGCAATAGAGTGAGGACCTGTCTCAAAATATATATGTGTGTGTGTGATAGTGTGTGTGTGTGTGTATGTGTGTACACACACACACACACACACACACACACACAAACACAAAATAGCATACGGAGTCAATCTCCTTTTTCTGTTGTCTAGAACAATATCCATGAATATGGAATAACTGCTTTCCAGAATATTTGAAACAGTTTACTAGAAAATTACTGGGTTTTAAAGACTTTTTTTTTTTATTATTGCCTCCATCTATTTAAAACTTACAGGGCTATTTAAGTTTTCTGTATCCTCTTATGTGAGTTTTCATGTAGTTTACTAGAAATTAGCCAAATTGTCACAACTTTTTAAAGTTTTCATGTAGTTTACTAGGAATTAACCAAATTGTCACAACTTTTTAAATATATTACTTAAAATATTTTGTCATATTCTCCAAAATAACTTCACAAAAAATATATGGTGAGATTTCTGTTATCTATACCCATTCACATAACACTGATGCCAATATAATACCAAACGTGTTAGCACCCAGAGGTCACTATGGGACTTCAGCCCACCCCTATTTGGCATCAACACTCTCTCTAAAAAAAAAACAAAAAACAAAAAACAACCAGGAAATGAATTGTGTTTCTCAGGCTTCCCTATGTACCAGCCAAGGGAGCACAGGCACATACAGCAGCAAACACACTGGACTTACTGGTAAGACATTTGCATTCGAGACGATGGGAAATAAATCTGACCACAATTCAGGAACCTTCTACCTCAGTAAAATTTCTAGGGTCTAGCAGTGTGGAGCCTGTTGAGATATTCCTTCTAAGGTAAAGAAGAAGTTGCTACATTTGGCCACTCCTACAACCAGAAAGAGGTAGAAAGCCTATTTGGATTTCGGAGGCAACACATTCCTCATTTGGATATGTTACTCTGGACCATTTATGAAGTGACCAAAAAAGCTGCCAGTTTTGAGTGGGGTCCAGAATAGAAGAAGGCTCTGCACCAGGTCCAGGCTGCTGTGCCAGCTGCTCCGACACTTGGGCTGTATGACCCACCAGATCCAGTGATGCCTGAGGTGTCAGGGGCAGACAGGGATGCTGCTGGGAGCCTTTGGTGGGCCCCCACCGGGGGTGAATCACAGCGGAGGTCTCTGGGATTTTGGAGCAACACCCTACTATCTTCTGCAGATAACTACTCTCCTTTTGAGAGACAGCTCTTGGCCTGTTACTAGGCTTTGGTGGAAACTGCACATTTGACTATGGGTCATCAAGTCATCATGTGACCTGAACTGCTTATCATGAACTGGGTGCTTTCTGACCCATCTACCCATAAAGTTGGACGTACACAGCAGCATTCCATCATCAAATGAAAGTGGTATATCTGTGATCAGGCTCAAGCAGATCCTGGAGGCACAAGTAAGTTATAAGAGGAAGGGCTCAAATGCTCATGGTCCCCACTCCTGCCACCCTGCCTTCTCTCCCCCAGCCTGAATCAACGGCCTCATGGGAAGTTCCCTATGATCAGCTGACAGAGGAAGCGAAAACTAGGGCCTGGTTCACAGATGGTTCTGCACGACATGCAGGCACCACCCAAAAGTGGACAGCTGAGCACTACAGTCCTTTTGAAGGGCATGCATCCCTGAAGGACAGCAGTGAAGGGAAAGCTTCCCAGTGGGCAGAACTTCAAGCAGTGTACCTTATTGTGCACTTTGCTAGGAAGAAGAAACGGCCAGATGTGTGATCATACACTGAATCATGGGCTGGAGCCAATGGTTTGGCTGGACGGCCAGGGACTTGGAAGAAGCATGATTGGAAAACTGGGGAAGAGGTGTGTGGATGGACCTCTCTGAGTGATCAAAAACTGTGAAGATGTGCATCTCACGTGAATGCTCACCAAAGGGTGACCTCAGCAGAGGAGGATTTTAATCAACAAGTGGATAGGATGACTCGTTCTACGGACACCCCTCAGCCTCCTTCCCCAGCCACCCCGGTCATCACGCAATGGGCCCATGAACAAAGTGGCCATGGTGGCAGGTCTGGAGGTTACGCATGGGCCCAGCAACACGGACTTCCACTCACCAAGGCTGCCCTGACTACAGCCACTGCTGAGTGACCAATTTGCCAGCTGCAGACACCAACAGTGAGCCCTGGATACGCCACCGTTCCTCAGGGTGATCAGCCATCTACTTGATGGCAGGTTGATTATACTGGAGCTCTTCCATCATGGAAAGGGCAATGGTTTATCCTCACCAGAATAGACACTTACTCTGGATATAGGTTTGCCTATCCTGCACACAACACTTCAGCCAAGACTGCCATCCACGGACTCACAGAATGCCTTATCCACCGTCATGATATTCCACATAGCGTTGCCTCTGACCAAGGCATTCTATGGCTAAAGAAGTGTGGCAGTGGCTCACGCTTGTGGAATTCACTGGTCTTACCATGTTCCTATCATCCTGAGGCAGGTGGATTGACAGAACAGTGGAACGGCCTTTTCAAGTCACAATTCCAATGCCAACTAGGTGACACTACTTTGCAGGGGTGGGGCAAAGTCCTCCAGAGACTGTGTATGCCCTGAATCAGTGTCCAGTATAGGATACTGTTTCTCCCATAGCCAGATCCTCAAGTCCAGGAACCAAGGGTGGGGGTGGAGTGGCACCACTCGCCGTCACCCCTAGTGACCCACTAGCAAAGTTTTTGCTTCCTGTTCCCATGACCCTACGTTCTGCTGGCCTAGAGGTCTTAGCTCCAGAGGGAGGAACACTGCTACTGGGAGACACGACAACAATCCCATTAAACTGGAAGTTAAGTTGCCACCCGAACACTTCGAGTTCCTCTTACCTTTAAGCCAACAGGCTAAGAAAGGAGCTACGTTGTTGGCTGGGGTGACTGACCCGGACAATCAAGATGAAATCAGTCTGCTACTCCACCATGGCGGTGAGGAGGTATATGCATGAACACAGGAGATCTCTTAGGGCTTCTCTTAGTATGACCATGCCCTGCGATGAAAGTCAATGGGAAACGACAACAGCCCCGATCCAGGCAGGACTGCAAATGACCCAGACCCTTCAGGAATGAAGATGTGGGTCACTCCGCTGGGAAAAAACCGTGACCTGCTGAGGTGCTTGCTGAATGTAAAGGGAACACAGAATGGGCAGTTGAAGAACGTAGTCATCAATACCAGGTACGACCACGTGACCAACTGCAGAACCGAGGACTGTAATTGTCACTATTTCCTCCTTTTATTAAAAACATGTTTGTGCATGTATACACTTGTACTAAAAAAAACTTCATTTTATTTATCAGGTGCTATAACATTTATTGAGTTAATATCAGCATTTAAGTGTTAACTTTATGTAATAGCATTTGGGTTGGGGATTGGTGCATTTCTGCTTGTATGAAGGATAGCTGTATTATGTTAGGCGTAATTATGACCTTATTACTGTCTTTATTTGAAGATTATGTATGATCTCAGGAGTTGTGTATGAGTAGAAGTTGACAAGGGGTGGACTTGGGTAATATTGAGTGTCAACTTGATTGGACATGCAAAGTATTGCTCCTGGGTGTGTCTGTGAGGGAGCTGCCAAAGGAGATTAACACTTGAGTCAGTGGACTGGGAAGGCAGACCCACCCTCCATCTGCCTGGGCACCTTCTCATCTGCTGCCAGCACAGCTAGGATAAAAGCAGGCAGAGGAACGTGGAAGGACTGGACTGGCGGACTCTTCCAGCCTCCATCTTCCTCCCACGCAGGACACTTCCAGCCCTGAACACTGGACTCCACGTTCTTCCACTTTCAGACTCCTGGACCTACAGCAGTGGCTCGCCAGGGCTCTCAACTTCAGCCACACACTGAAGGCTACACTCTCGGCTTCCCTACTTTTGAGATGTTGGGACTGGGACTGGCTTCCTTGCTCCTCAGCTTGCAGATGGCCTATCATGGGACATCACCCTGTGATCGTGTGAGCCAATACTCCTTAACAAACTCCCTGTCATAGACACATCTATCCTATTAGTCCTGTTCTTCTAGAGAACCCTGACTAATACACACACTAACCATCAGGACGATGCTAGGAAATAATATTGCTTTGCTAGTTAGTGGCTAGGGCTTGTTAACCAAGCATGTTGATGTGGCAGGAGCTGCCTGCACCCTGCCCTCCATAAACGTACAAATGCATCTCCAAAGAGACTCTGACAGTGAGCAACAGCCAAACTGAAGACAAAGGCCAAACACTGTTTGCTTTAAAACAAACTCCTAAGGAACACAGGCAAGTATCTCCCAATTCTCTGACCCCCTTTCCCTTTAAAAACACATTACACTGAAATATGCACCTATATTTGGCTACATATAGGTAAAAAAAAGAGCTTCTACATCTATGAAAACAAACGGTGTCCCAGAAACCTGAAATTAAATTATTCAAATTTGACTCTTGAGATAAATCTAAGTAGCATGATGGTGTAGCCAAAATCTCCCCTAATCCAGGTTCAGTAAAATTAAAATACCTCTCGCTGACCAGGACCAGTATGTGCTGCGGGATGAGGGCATATGGTAGCTGCCAGAACACATACTGACAGGATATTCACAGAGCCTTAGGCGAGATGCCTGGTCAACCTCAGAGCCCAAAACCAGGGTGATCCAGAGTCCCAGACGGCAAGGAGCGCCAGGGAGGCTCTGGGCAGGTGCTAGGAACATGCAACGGAGCATCACCCAATGCCAACATGCCGCCGGGCTTGCAGGAACAGCCCCTCTCCCTCCCACGCACGCCCCTCCCTTGGCCCGGCCTCAAGGATGGAAATGGAGCGGGAGGACGGGAAGCCTGAGACGTGAAAGCTGAAGGAACATGCAGAGCTCTGCTGGGGCTGCCACCAAAACCACCACCACCTCCGAAGAGGCTCCTGAGTGCCTCCAAAGCACTGACCTGCCACGTGCAGACGGAAGGAGACCCTCTGACCCCCGGCCTCGCAGCTGTACTCCCCGGCGTCCGCCTGGCCCGCCTCCTGCACCACCAGCCTCCGCGTGCAGCCCGCGGCCTCCACGCGCACCTTCGAGCTGGAGCTCAGCTTCTTCCCGTCC
>CAUYQU010071745.1:0-21167 GCA_963574635.1 Cheracebus regulus | reverse complement strand
TTTTGAGATGGATTTCTCACTCTGTTGCCAGGCTGGAGTGCAGTGGCGCAATCTCAGCTCACCGTCACCTCCGCCTCCTGGGTTCAAGCGATTCTCCTGCCTCGGCCTCCCGAGTAGCTGGGACTACAGGTGCACACCACCATGCCCAGCTAATTTTTGTAATTTTAGTAGAGATGGGGTTTCAGCATGTTGGTCAGGATGGTCTCGATCTCTTGACCTTGTGATCTACCTGCCTCACCCTCCCAAAGTGCTGGGATTGCAGGCATGAGCCACCACACCTGGCCGAGAATCTATTTTTATTTTTCAATATTTTAATGTAGAGTAAACAACCATAAACACATTAAAAGGATATACACTTTAATTCCTGGAATTTCATATCTAACTATTCCATGTGATCCTTTCCTGAAATGCAAGTCTTCCTTAAATCCTACATCCAAAGAATTAATTCATTTGCCAGACAAAGAATGGATCATGACTGCTACAAGATCTGGTCTATGTCAATGAACTCATGTGCTATGAAGACACTACTCAGTTTGGGTTTGCTCTGTTGGTTCTATAACTAAGGGCTCCTCTAAAGCTCCTTTCATTTTGAAACCCTATAGAAAGAAGCAGGAACCTGGGCTTGCCTTGTGGAGGAATTTTAGCTTCTGGGACCCTCTATCTGCTACAATGATGGTCCTCTCCAAACCTATCCACTTTGAGACTTCATCAGAATCCCCAGTTCTTCCCCTGGATTATGCATCCGGGTTGTGTGGGTAAAATGGTCTTGGAAAAGTATTGCTCCCATTGCCTCATAAGATGTCAATCCCCAAATAAACTAAGTCCCTGGAAGGAAGGATCATGACAAATTGTCTAGAGCAGCAACCAGAGAGTAAGAAAGGTAACATAAACTAGAATTCCACTTTACCCTGGCATTGTGTTAGAAATGAAAGCCTGTTATATTCCTTTGATGTGAGGTCCCAGGAGAAAATTTTGTTCATTTCAGAGCAGCCTCTGTCGTGGTTTGGCAACTCAGTAGAGAGACAATAATCAGAAGTAAAGTGAGAATAGGGGTGCAACAGCATCAATTCTCTCCCACATCTGGGCTGTATTTGTAATCTCCTATATACATAAAGCAATAGGGGGCACCACAGATATTCTCTAGTCAGACTTCCAGACCTTGTCTTCCAAAGCAAGGAAGCTTCCTCCAGAAGCTGAGGCATAAAATAACACAGAAATAGTCAAATGGCATCAGTCACCAAGACCTTTTGATTTTGCCACTTTAAATATAAGTCCACTTTGCTCCCACCTCCCTCTCCCTTTCCCTGCAACTGATCTAATTCAGTACCTCTTCACCTCTCTAGTCTCTACCTTTTTTTTTTTTTTTGAGATGGAGTCTTGCTCTGTCACCCCAGCTGGAGTGCAGTAACACAATCTCAGCTCACTGCTGAGATTAAGGTTAAGGCGGAGATTAACCTCCGCCTCCCCAGTTCAAGCAACCCTCTGCCTCAGCCTCCCAAGCAGCTGAGATTACAGGCGTGTGTGATCATGTTTGGCTAATTTTTCTATTTTTAGTAGAGACGAGGTTTCGCCATCTTGGCCAGGCTGGTCTTGAACTCCTGACCTCGTGATTCACCCCCGTCAGCTTCCCAAAGTGCTGGGATTACAGGCATGAGCCACCACACCCAGCCTCTAGTCTCTACTTTTAACAACCCCTTAAAACACTAGACAGTAAGTAAAACAGTGATGAGAAAATGCAAGTACTCCTTCCTCTTGCTTTAGAGGTATGTAATCTGGATCTTTTCATGTTATATTAATGGGGAGGGGTTACTAGAGACCAAATTTTGCCTCTTCCAGAAAGTATCCATAACTGTGCTAGTTCTTAAGTGAATTGTTTGCCTCTGCTTCAGTTCTATGTAGTCAATAGAATGAGGCTAAGATTCATAATATCTTGCTCTGCCACCACCCCTGTGACCTCAAGCTTCTTTCTCAGTGGTCCTATGAAAGGAGTCATTCAGGCCGGCCATGGTGGCTGACACCTGTAATCCTAGTACTTTGAGAGGCCGAGTTGGGCGGATCTCCTGAGGTCAGGAGTTCAAGACCAGCCTGACCACCATGGAGAAAACCCTGTCTCTACTAAAAATACATAAAATTAGCTAGGCGTGGTGGTGCATGCCTGTAATCCCAGCTCTTCGGAAGGCTGAGGCAGGAGAATCGCTTGAACCTGGGAGGCAGAGGTTGAGGTGAGCTGAGATTGTGCCATTGCACTCCAGCCTGGGCAACAAAAGCAAAACTCCATCTCAAAAAAAAAAAAGAAAGTGATTTAACATAAGATAGGTTGTCTCAGACACTGTCTATTACTAGAAATCTTATTTCACAACTAACTGCTTGCTACATTAGCACATCATGTTTGATAGGTTCAGTCTGTCTTCTACTTCTTTATCCAATTCTCCTTCTTGTACTCCTTACTATGGGAAAGATACTACCTTCTACCAGAAACCTGAAGACTTCCTCAACTCCTTATACCCCACATGTAATCAGTCACTAAGTTTAAAAATGTTCCACTAGTTGGTCCCCCCTTTCCAAGCTTACTGCTAATGCAGTAAAAACTCACCATCACTCCCTTTAACTGCAGACTGGCTCTCCCTGGCTTCCAGTCTTGCTCTTACCCCAGTGCATTCCTTACCCTACTGTCTGATTGGGATTTTTACAATAAAAACCTGATAATGGCCTGGTGTGGTGGCTCAGGCCTGTAATCTCAGCACTTTGGGAGGACCAGGCGGGCCGATCACCTGAGGTCAAGAGTTCGACGCCAGCCTGACCAACATGGAGAGAACCCATCTCTACTCAAAATACAAAATTAGCCGGACATGGTGGCGCATACCTGTAATCCCAGCTATTTGGGAGGCTGAGGCAGGAGAATCGCTGGAACCTGGGAGGCAGAGCTTACGGTGAGCCGAGATTGCACCGTTGCACTCCGGCCTGGGCAACAAGAGTGGAGCTCCATTAAAAAAAAAAAAATTGGATAATGTCATTCTTTCTTAGAACACTTTAGTTATTTTTCAGTGATACAAAATAAAATCTTGACTCTTACCCTGCCTTAGATCTTGTCCCTTCTAACTTTTCCGGACTGGTCTCCAGTTCCTTCCATTATGTCAGCAGTAGTCAATCCAGCTCCATCAACCCCATTCCCTATTGAGCCTGTGACCCTATTTTGCCTCTGGGCTGAGATCACCTTTTTCACTTCAGCTTCTTATTCGAGATACTGGAGTTTAAAACTGTGATAGGTTTTTTTGAACTCCTTTCACTGTGGAATTGTGGCACTAGTCCACACCTCTAACACAAAACTAATAACAATAGGTTGGTTTACATGTCACTTCCTCCTCCAGAATGTAAGCTTTTCTCATTAAACTTTTTATGCCCAATGCCCACAATGGCTTAGACCACAGTAGAGTATCTTGGGTATTTAATAAATGCTTATTGAATAAACTTGGTCAGAGATTATTGTATGAGAAATATGCGGGGGAGTTGAAAAATATGACCTCCAAAGTTCTTTCCAACTTAGATTTTCATTGAGGATATCAGTCCCTTCCATGTTTTTGATTATCACATCTATGTATGACTCCCAGAGCCATAATTTCAAAGCATTCAATCTGAGCTTTAGACTAAAATATCCATCTGCCTGTTACATAGTTTCACTTATTATCTAAGTTGGCATCTGAAATTCAGTATGCCCCAAATTAACTTACTTTCCCACACAACTTGTTTCACCTTTCCAGTTTTTTGTATTTGTTAATGACACCATTGTCCTTTTAGGGGCTGCTGTTAAACACAGCCTACATAGCCACTCTTTTCTCTCTAAAATAAATCACTGCGTAGACCTCTGCATTCCTCTTTCCCAAAATTCTTTTTGTCGTTCCATAGGCTTACAGTCGCAATCAAATGGCTTGTGACTCTAATTAGCACTTACTTCATTCTGACTTGCATGCTATATTTCCATCTCTGTTCCACATTTCAAGATTTCTGTAGTAATGTTTGCAGATAGATAGCAGGTGCTCAACAACTCCTTGTAGAATGGCTGAATGCAGGTTAGGTTTAATTGCCTTTGCGGCACGGATCTTGTTTTATACTTTTTTGTGTCCCCTCCCTTCCCCGCCATAAAAAGACAGAGAAAACAGGGAACACATATATTAAAACTTGAACACTGCATCTATTGTAACTCGGAGTTGTTGCAACAACTGGCAGCAGTTTTAACAAAACAAACCATGCTCTGCCATTTAAAAGAAAAAAAGTCCCTTAGACTCGGCTCCCAGCTAAACTCATCCAGGATCCAGGTTTCCCACCCCTTCCAGTGGCCTGATGTGCGGCTGAGGAGCAAGGAGCGAGCTGGGCCTGAGGAGCAGGGTGCGCAGGATGGGGGACGTCCCGGAAGTCACTGACGACCTAGCGGCCGCCTCTGCGGGATCAGCTTGGGCTGCAGTCCCAACAATAAAAGGCGCCCCGTCCAGGCGGGGGCCGCGGGATCCGGAGCTTGGGGGCGGGACCCGGATTGGAGGAGGCGGGAGGGACGCCTCCAAAGGCCGAAGGGGATTGGCAGAGGCAGATAAGGGGCGGTGGCGCTCGAGGAGTGGGCCGGAGAGCTGGCGGGTCGACCCAGGAGTGAGCATGCTGATTGGGTTTTGCGGAAGGAGACGGACCAGAGATGGCCGCGGGTTGGCGGAGGCGGCGAGGGGGCGTGGCCGGCGCGCGCGTTAGGCAGCGCGAGGGAGCGGGCTGCCGGCCTGCCATCCAGGAGCCAGAGCTGCGGGCGAGCGCGGCGAGCTAGGACTGGGCGAGCAGCGCGGAGCCGGAGGCGCGTCCCTCAGCTCCGCCGCGGCCGCCCTCCGCGGCTCGAGCACTCCGCTTCCTTCCCTCCCTTCCCCTGCGCTGCGACTCGGAGTCTCGGCGCGGGGAGCGGGGGGAAGGTACGAAGGAGGCGGGGGTGAAAGCGGGGTGAGGGGCGGAAGGGTCCCGGCGCGGGGCGCGGCGCGCGCTGCCTCTCGCTCTCCCGCCGCTGCGCGGTGTCCTGGTCGGGTGCCGCGGCCGGAGGCGCGCGGGGCTCCCGGGGCGCCCGCACTATGCAGGCGGACTGCCGGCCGCCGCGATGGCGAGCCGGGCGGTGGTGAGAGCCGGGCGCTGCCCGCAGTGTCCCCCAGTCCGGGCCGCGGCCGCCGCCCCCGCCTGGGCCGCGCTCCCCCTCTCCCGCTCCCTCCCTCCATGCTCCACCTCCTCCTCCTCCTCCATGCCTCTGTTCCTGCTGCTCTTACTCGTCCTGCTCCTGCTGCTCGAGGACGCTGGAGCCCAGCAAGGTGAGTGGTCCCCGGGGACTGAGCGGCGCGGGGAGCCTCCCGCGGGGCGTCGGGTCGCCGCCACTGGAGGAATCTGCAGACGCTGCAGGGAGGCGCAGTGCTCTTCCGTGCAAGGCCGGACCTGGCTGGGTACTGGCAGGGTTGAGTTGCAAGGGTCGGCTCTTGCCCGTCTGTCCCAAGTTGGCGCGGCTTTACTTTTTGGCAGGGCCGTTTATTTCTCCGAGAAGAGGGACGTGAGACCGTACCATGAGACAGTGACCCCTAAAGTTAAGCTGTACCGATGGATGGACGCTGTAGGAAGTCAGGTTAATTAAATAGCATCTTAAACCAATTAAAGGCAAGTGGTGGTAATTATCATCCTTTGTGAAGAGCTCGGATTCTGAAGCGAATAGTTTCTGCTTATCTCTTAAGTCCTGGATTCAGAACATGTTCTCTACAATCCGTTATTGAGGCTGGTGGTCTGGACTGCCTGGGTCAAACACTGGGTCGCACCCAACTCTGCGCTAATTTGCCCAAATGAAGCGTTCCACCTTAAAAAGGTAACCCTTTCTAGAAACTGAGAAAACTTTTTTCCACCTTCAATTCTTGAAAAACCTATTCCAGAACAAGCAAAGCTGTTTATTAAATAGTTATAATGGAAAGAGAATGCGGAGCTGATTTCTTTTCCCCTTTACTACTGTTTTCCGGTAGTGAACCACAATTTTTGAATCAGTTTTTGAACAGACTTTTCCATTGCATTTTCTATTTTATTGTAGTGGGAAGGATAAGGATTGGATTATTACATATTGCTAAAAAGAGGGTTTTTTTAAAACAGAAAATTGTTCTCTACCTTTAAACCCAGTTTTTTGTTGGTTTGGGTTTTTGGTTTTTTGTTTTTGTTTTTGTTTTTTGGTGAGACGGAGTCTCACTCTGTTACCCAGGCCGGAGTGTAGTGGCGTGATCTCAGCTCACTGCAACCTCCGCCTCCCAAGTAGCTGGGATTACAGGCGCATGCCATGACGCCCAGCTAATTTTTGTATTTTTAGTAGAGACGGGGGTTTCACCTTGTTGGCCAGGATGGTCTTGAACTCCCGACCTCAGGTGATCCTCCTGCCTCAGCCTCCCAAAGTGCTGGGATTACAGGTGTGAGCCACCGCGCCCAACCAAGCCCAGCTGTATGGTCCTGTCATGGTTTTCAGTAAAGTATGGAATGGCCTGTCATTAAGAAGCTGAACTTTGACAGTCATGTGGAAATATAATCTCTCTAACTATAAGGAAAAAACGTATTTGGTACACTGACCCCTTAGATCTAGCCACATTTCTCTATAGAGTAACGGAAAATTTAGATGCTTAGCATTTAGGTTTTAGTTAGATCTTCTTAAATTGTTGAACATTATCAGCATTTAATATATTAAAGTGTGAAATCCTTCTCTCCATTGTAGTTTCAGAACTTATGTATGTATTTCACTCCTGGTAGTGGGAAAAGCAGGTTTATATGTATCGCCGACACTTAGGGCTTACTTTGTGGTGGACACGACTAGACTAAGTGGTTTGTGTTTATTACCTCCTTGAATCTTCACTACAGTCAGCTGAGATAGTTATTGTTACCTAGTTAAAAGGTAAGGAAATTGAGACACAAAGAATATAAGATGTCTTAACGCAGGAAGGCATATTACTCCATAGGCCAGTACTCTGTTTTGCTTGTTTCTAGATCTGGTAGTGTTTGTATCATGTTATTAAAGTCTTGAAACAGTATAGGATCAGTTACATGTCTCCCTTCCAAATGAGTGATTGTGCCTTGTTTTTAGAAAAGGCCAGTCTAATCAGACATGCAACATTACTTCATTTTTTTAAGGTTTAATATAATTTTTTTACCAGAACATTTTAACAAATACATTTCTCTTTCACAACGTCAACTTAGATAAGCATCGACACAAATAGAAATGATCCTGGTAATTAAAATGCTTTATTTCTTTTTTGGTTCTGTTCTTCTAAATTGCTTGGGTAAATTTTGTTAAATCACTTAATATTTAATCTCTTTGTACTTCAGTTTTCTACATCATTAATATGAGAATGCATACCTATCTCATAGCTTAATATAAATGAAATGATAGTATGCAGGAATTTTGCAAAGGGAAAAGCTTAAAGTAGCTGTAAATGATTATCGTTGGTCTTACTAAATTGTTAAATTAAGAACTAATGTATACATCATCTGAAAACTCAGGAATTATTTGAGATTTGAATTCCCTAATTTTTTAAAAATTAAGTTTTTTGCCCAAAGGACCCTAATGCAGGCTGTGGTGGAATTCCTTTTAAGCCAGTCTTCCCAGCCTAACAGATATTCTTTAAGGTCTGTTGATATTCCCTCACATAACCTGAAAAGAAGTCTGATTTCAAAAGCAGTGTGTCAAAACACCTTTAGAATTTTTAATAATGGGGATTTCCACGTGTTGTAATGTTCAGTTACAAGGTAATTTTTACTCTGTAAGAAGTTTTAAGAAGACTAGAAGGAAATAATAAACTGTCGACAGTTGTCTTTTGGTGGTAAAATTGTGGGACATTTCTTTATACTTTTCTAAATTTTCTGCAAATTGCATATATTCAGAATAAAAATTAAACTGCAATAAAGTTTTTTTGTTAGATTTGTTCTTCATTTGACAAATGAAGGTAGAAATGCGTCTAGTATGTATGTTGAGGCAGAAATGTGTTTCAGAGTCTTTTCTTTAGGACACCATTTGGAAATGGAATATATTACCTTCATTCCAATTAATGTCATACATAGCTCTTCCTCAGTAGACGCTTCTGTTCACAATGATCTTTCTTTTTATTTGGCTTATAATAAAATGTATGATTAGTTTGAAAACATTGAATTTTCACAACAGATGTATTTTAACCAGTCCTGTTTCATTCATAAGTGTACAAATGTGTGTTTACCTCTATTATGTTGATGTTTCAGGTATGGCTTGTATTTGTGTAGAGTTGTAAGTTGAATATCAAGAAGTTTGTCTTTGAAATCTTTTTTATTGAAATTTTTTCTGTAAAATGTACATCTCAAATATTTAAATTGGTGAAACTTATGCTGGTAGCATATTTGCTACCATTTAAATTTATAGAAATCTGATGGTCTACTAGGTGATTGAATTTATGTCACTGATTTCCATTACGACTGTAGGAATTTGGGTTACTACATCTCAGGAACTCAGCTTACTCATTTATATCCTGGAAGGCTTGCCTACTTTCTCTGTTAGAATGTAATTTGAACATGGTAAAATACCACGGAATTAATTTTTAAAATCCGTTAAGCCTGATGTGTTTAGGCCTATTAATATATAACATGTTGTGAAGATATTAGTTTTTCTTTGCTAGTTTAATCTGTGAAATACAGATTAAACCTGATTTGTCAGGTTCATTCTTAAAAAGGATAATCGGTTATTTGGTCATATTTGGAACCAGTATGTGAAAAAGTTTATATTTATGCTTTTATTTGCTTGTGATGCAGGGAAATATTTTTGAACAATATTTGTAAGTTTTCAGAAAATAAAAACTTCTGTCTGCAAATAAACATTTGTAATTATTTCTCATGTTGACATTAGGTTAATTTAGAAATTTCCATTGTCTTTTCTTTGTTAAAACATTAGGGCTCTTATGCAGTTTTGTTCAGAAGCAAAAAAACAAAAACAAACAAAAAAACCCATCTTTTCTGCTGTATTTCTAATTAACTAAAAAAATGAAAATTAGAAACAGCACACACCCCACACATGTGAATGATCAGACTTAAATGCCACATTTTTGAAACTTGTAAGTGAAAAATTGATTATAAGATTGCAGGTAAATTATAGGTAGATTTCTCAATGTTAGAAACAAAAAGAACCCATTATTTTCTCTGCAGATAGTTAATTCCTTTTGAACATCTGAGCTTCATTTTAAAAGACAAACGTGAAAAAAAAATCTTAAAATGGGAGAATCGGTATAAGTAAAAGTACCCGTACTAGAATTAAAATGACAAATGAATTAATTTCCAAAAGTTAATAATCAGATCATGTATGTGAGAAAGGGCTAGATTTACATAGGAGTAGATTTTAAATTTAGGACTACACTTAGCAAAGTGACACTAGGAAGTGAAGCTCAAGTAGTAATGTTGGACATTAAATGAATGCATACCAATAGACAGTTTCTGCTTCTACTTCTTGGTTAGTTGCAAGGATATGGAATGATGATGACATAACAGTAGAAGGATTAGGAAAAGCTTCATAAAGATAGTGCTATTTGCTAAATGTGATCGTTGAAATATGAAGCGAGACAAATTGGCAATTTTTCTGATGTGGCTCCTGGATTCAGTTTCCTTTATAACAACTTTATGGCCATAGCACTTTGTATTTATTTCAAAATATTTGATAGATAACGGTGATTATTATTTAAAACTAAAAATGTAGATAATTATCCACAGTTCTGTCTTCTAATCCATCAAATTATACTTTTAAATTTTCTATTACATATTCATATAGCTGCATAATCTTACATAATTTTAATAGTGTGTTCATGTAAATTAATTTGTAGACTAATTTAACACACATAAGCATATGTACAAAACACAGCAAGACAAAAATTTCAAAATGCAAAATTATAAGACATTCAGTATTATGAGGTAATTACTATATTGTTCAGAGCTGTTGTATTAATTGACTTCTTCATTCTGGAAAAAATCTTTGAGAAGGTATTTCAGTTCCAAGTGTTAGTTTAGAAACAAGTATGATAAAATTTCAGTTCATTATTTCTGCTAACTCAGTATAACCTATGAGGACAGAAAATACAGATATTCAAATAAACTAGTATCTAATGAGTGCCGGTGTAGTGCCCACTGAAGCTGATGAGATACTGGGTGATTTCCAAGGGTTATTAAAACATCACTTACCAGCTCAACCTGCACCCTGATGGGTGTGTAGTTGAAACAAAAACTTGAATTCACTACTTGAATTATGGGAGAACCCCAAGCTGCAAGTTCCCTCAACTGCTTTTTAAGAAATGTGGCCCAGAATTCCCTGCAAGACTGTTTTTGAGTAGGGTGCACACAACCTGGCCTTCAAAATGAATTGCCTGGTATGAAAGAGAAGATATTGGTACTCTTTATCATTCTGTCATTAAGAACTATCAGTATGAAGGGGTACCAACTATAAATTCTCAAGAGAGTGTGCACATCCTCTGTACAGTCCTGAGATATTCAGAGAAGAGTAAAACATTGTTACTGTCTTCAGAGAACCTACAGTCTATTTGAGAAAGTAATTATCTTCAAGCTGGAATATAGATAATAATAACCAAGGAAGGGTATCAGAAGATTATGTAAGGCAGAGAGAACTGACCACTCCTGGAGAAGCAGGAGACACCTACTGTAATAACTAAGGAAGATTATAAGAAGGTTATATATTGATGCACCCCCTTGGCTATGAGAGGATTCCTTCAAGCTGAAACTGAAAATAGACATAGCTACTTCTTAGAAAGCTCTGCTTCTCTCAGATGGGTCATCTTTAAGAACAGTGACAGCTTAAATCAGTGCTAGCAATTTGGGCAAACTTTCTCTTTTGCGTGCTCTTTCAGCTTCTGACTTCAATAGGCATCGTCAGTATTATAAAAGTCCCCCTGGATTTTATTCTGGTAGTTAGTTGCCTGTCTCCTTTTTCTTGCCAGGGTATAGTCCTGGGGAACATTCAGGTAGCTTCAGTAATCTGGTGTAATAGAAAAGTAATGAGAAATGGAGGCTGGAACGATTGGCGGAGACCGTATTGTGGAGGACTTTCCATTGAGGGGCAGATTGACAAGTTTATAGCTGCTATATTAGGCCTCAGGTGCTTCCTCTTTCACTAGATTGATTTGTCTGTTGCTAGTTTTGATTATCTCTTCCCAGCTGAGGCACCCCAGATCTATTGTCTCAACGATGCTCTTTCCCGGGTCCTGGACAGTTCCCAAACTTGGGCCCCCATGATAATCCCCACTGTCTGCCTTCTCTGGTTCTGTACGGCTCATAGTTACAAGATTAAGTCATGTGGTCATCATGATTACATCTGCCGCAGATGAGGACTGGCTAATCAGATTGCCAGTGGGGATTACTACTCAGCAGACTATCACTTTGTAGAGCTGATTTGTAGAGGCAAACTCCTGCCCTTCTAATTCTTGTATAGTGTGACTCCCTCCTGCCAGAAACCTTGTCCTCTTCCTTATCAGAGCACTGTTTCACTGGGGAATGTTAATTTTGTTTTGGTATGCTTTATACTTCTGTGATGTTTGTACTTTATATCTGGAAACGTGCTCAAAATGCTACTGGCTTTTACACATCTCTTTTCAGTTGTTTTCCAGGTGCCTTATATTCTGTTTTCTTCAGTGACAAACTTTCTAAATGGTAGTCTGCATCTGTGCTGTGTATTTTCTTAGTGACTGGCACACAGCAGATATTTGTTAAATTATTTTTTAATTAATTTACTGTTTAATAATTATTGTTTAATACTTTATTGTTATTTTTATTGCAATAAAAAAGCAAGAGTTTCGCTTCTGCTCTAGTGAAACTGTCGTTTAAGCTGTCAGATTTTTGTTTGTTTTGATTTTTGTTTAGCTTGAAAAACAAAGCAGCTTTGTCTATCTTCGATATTATTAGTTATGGGATTTTTTTGTTTTGTGTTTTGTTTTGTTTTTTGCCACGGTGGTCTTTGAAAATCTGGAGGCTTTGGACTCAGACATACCTGGATTTAAATAATAGCCTTGTTGAATTTTGACATCCACTTACCACTCTAAATGTTTTAAAATATGTAACTCATCTTTCTTTTTAGAATGTAATAGGGCTGGGATGGAATCTGGGTAGCAAGTAAATTCTTGTTCAATGAGTGAATCAATATGTGAAATAAAATTTTGTTTCACTTTACTCTGCAGTTAAACTTTCCATTTTAAAATGTTTCCTTTCCACTAAAACTCACCTTTCCATCCCTCTTCCCCTTTTCCCCAGTTATTGTTCTACCCCTAGCTCAGTGAGTGGAGTCAGAGCATGCAATAGAGGAATGTGACAGAAAGGCATGATTGTTCACAATAATTTGTTTATTAAGGGCCTCCAGCCCACCGAAACCTTAACATGGGTTTCGTGCTCTCCTTTTTGACTGTTGCTCCACCTCTCCAGCCTTCTCCCTATTGATATATTTCAATGTTTTTGATCCCCACCATCTCAGATCATTTTTAGGCTTATGGTTTATCTCTTCTCTCCTGACATGCCTTTGTTCCTGGCTACTCTTGGCATCCTCGAAGCCAGCTTTATAGGTCTGGTTGTGAGGTGGACGTTCTGTTGCATGCATGGAGGAAGAGTGTTTTAGTTAGGACTTTTGAGGTTATAGAGAATGGAAATCCATAACTTCTTAAGGTAGAAGGAGAAAGTATTGGGAGGAGTGTGAGGTAAAAGAATTTTTGTTAAAGCCGAACCAACCTAAGAAAGCAGGAATGCAGCTAGACTTCAGGAACCAAGGTCTCAGCTTAGTTCTTCTCTCTTGCTTCAGTCTGGCTTTCTCTTTGTGGAAGGAATCATGGCTGCTGGCTGTCGCCAAGGCTTGCAGTTTTAACAGAAGAGATTCTGGATTTTCCCTGTTGTACAGGATCCAGTAATTGGAGGAAAGGGTGAGCTGGCCTCATGTTGGCCTAGTGTGAGTCAGTACCCACTCTTGGACCAGTCAAATAACCAAGGGGCATGAGGTCATATAAAAACTTGTTGGGAAACTGCAGTGTACGTCTCAGAGAAGGATAAGGTGGGCTACCAGCTAAACAGAGGCATCCTCTCCTAGGAGAAAGAGTGTTTCATTTATAAGGAGTCCACTGTATTTTAAAGAAGTTCTCATTGAACCTTTACATTTATCTTGGGAGAAGGGTGATGGTATCCTCATCCACGAGGTATTTGCATCCTCACCAGTGTATTGGTTAGGGTATATAGGCTTGTGGAGGTTAAGGGCTCAGGATCTCGAACACTGGCATGCCTGGAATTTGAATCTAAGTCTGTTGAGCTCCAAAGCCTATGTACTTTCTAACGTGTTAGTTGTCTATCATAACATTAGTTTGGGTTTCTCATTCAACAGCATGTGTTAGGAGCCTTGTATGTTTTGTTTCTATGTGTATGCTTACGAAGGTGAATAGAATGCTTTGCTTTCCTAATAGAATTTTACATCTTGGTATGGTAAACTGACATAAATATGCATAATTAAGCATATTAAGTACAGAAAGAGATGATTATTACAGAAATAGGGAGAAAGACCAGGAGCTTCAGAAAGGTTTCACAGAGAAAATAACATTGAGTAGGTATTTGCTAGGTGGATAAGAGGAGGAGGGACATTATTCTTGGCAGAGTGGAATGTCAAGTGCAGTGGCACAGAGGTGAGAGCATGGAGCAGGTGGAGAGTCACCTATAGTTCAGGACTGTGGAACAGAGAGGTTGTGGGAAAAGTGAGGAGATGAGACCAGAAAGGGAATCAGGGGCCAGATTATGGTAGACTTTGTATCTTGGCCAAAGAGTTTGAACTTTGTTGTATCATCAATGGAAAACAGTTAAAGGATTTCTAAATGAGGGACCTACATGACCCAGTTAGTATTTAAGAAACTCTGGCTGGAGTGTAGACTGTGGATTAGACGAAGGAAAGATAGAAAGTGGGGAAACCTGTTAGAGAACTTTTCAAGGGCCTGCACTTGTTCAGAGGGACTAAATTTAGAGCTGCTAAGGAGACAAAGTATAAAATATAATGACCAGTTAAATTTGAGAGAGCCAAAAGTCAGTTTATAATGTTGAGATTTTTCATTCTGGAGAATCTTCTTCCTCGTCCTGCTTTCCACTTCTCTCATTCACCAGGATTTCTGCCTAGCTAACTTCTCGCGCACGCTCTCTCTCTCCCTCCTTCCCTCGCACTCATTACTTCCCTTTAGTACTCATCATCCCTGAAATGACTCTCTCTGTCTTACTCCCTATATTGTAAACTCTGTAAGGACAGGGGCCTTTCTTGACATTCTTACTGTTATTCCTGGTACCTAGTAGCTCACTGCCAGGCACGTGGAGGTTTTTCACTGAATGCGTAGGACATGTGGAGTTTCAAATTCTATAGAACTTCTGAGCAAAAGTTCTTAATATATGTATAGATACGATTGAAGACTTTGGAGCTTTCTCCATTTAGTGGTAACTGAAGTCAAGGAGTAGGTGAGATTGCCCATGTAGAATACAGAGTGGGGAAAGAACTCTGAGAACAGCAGCATCAACAGTCAGTAGTACCAGGGTTGCATACAGTTAAGGTGTCTGCGAGATGCAGTTGGAGGGATAAAGGAACTAAGACATGGGAAGAGAGTTTTGAGAAGGAGGGAGGGGAGATGTGAAGGAAGGGAGAAGGAAGCGAGAGAAAGAAGTGCCAGCAATGCCAGATGCTGCAGAAGGTCACAAAAGATAAGGATGGAAAATTCTTCATTGGCTTTTGGCAGCTCAGAAACTGACCGCTTTAGTGAAAAGTTTCGTTGGATATGTAGATCTGTGTATTTGTTTCTTAGGGCTGCTGTAACAAAGTACCACAAACTTAGATGACTTAAATTTATTGTCTCACAGTTATGGAGGCTAGAATTCTGACATTAGGGTGTGCAGAGGGCCATGCTCTTTCCTAAGACTCTAGAGTAGGATCCTTCTTATCTCTTTCTAGCTTTCGGTGATTGCAGCCCTTGGCATTCCTTGGCTTGTAATGCATCACTCCAATCTCTGCCTCTGTGGTTACATGTGGTTCTTCCTGCATCTGTGTCTGAACTTTCCTCTGCTTAGAAAACACCAGTTGTTGGATTAGGGCCTAGCCTAAATCCAGAATGACCTCATTTTAACTTGATGACATTTGCAAAGCCCATTTTCCAGATAAGGTCACATTTGTAGGTACCAAAAATTAGGACTTGAACATATGTTTTTGAGGGATGCAATTCAACCCACAGCAGTCTTGAAGGTGAATTGACAGTGCATTGACATTAGAACAGGAGACAAAGAAGTAAGACATCAAGCATAGGCAACTAAAGAAATCTCTACGTATAAGAAGGAAAAAGTGAGAAAAAAGATGGTAGATGTGGAATGGTGAGGGGACACCAGGTGGAAAGAGGTTTTTTGTGTTTTTAGTTGTTGCTGTTAATGTTTTCAAGTTTGTAAAACTGCAGATTCAAGGCCCCCAATGAAGAGCTACATTACAGGTTATAATTTGCAAAAAAAGGCAAAATCATGATTGTCATGCAAATGTAAGATGAACACACCAAATACTTTGTTCAGCTCATTCGTTAATGAGGGAATCAGCAAAATGTTAAAACTGATCATAGAGTATTTGAGAAGCTAGGTGTTTATAGGCAATGTTAGGATATGATTGCTACGTTAGATGGCCAAAACTGATTAATGGCCAGCAGGGCCTTAAACTGTTACCTTGAGGTTATTTTTTCAACTATACAGGAATTATATACATCTTTACCAAACAGCAGTCTGTAAGTTAACACGTAAGCAAGACTGCAACCTTTAGTCAGCATTAGCTAGCAAGTGGTAATTATTTTGCTCTATAACTTTGAGTGACTTTTGCTTTTTCTGACATTTAAAGGATGTGCTGCACACTTCTTTTTTTTTTTTTTTACCCTATTTTCATGTTTCAGGTCATTTTTCTGACATACATGTTAGAATCCATGGAGGTGGAAATAGGAGCCTGAGAACCTTTGATTAGCCTGTAGTGATTCTAACCTTGACGTGACTTTGAGCACCACCAAATAAGAGAATACTGAGTGGCTTTGAGTGCCGTCTGAGACTGGAACCCATTGCTTCTGATGACACTCATCTCCTGGGTTTTGTGAGTTTTTTCTCTGTCTATAGTGCTCAACTTTGACAAAGAGATTATTTAATGATCTAGGGTGGAGCTTTTACCAGGCAGATAGATGCTTAAGAAGAATACAGTGGCTAGGAAGTGAAGGTACCAGAAAGAGTGTACTTAATATATTGGACATGAAGCCCAGACTAGATAGAGAAATAAATGAGACTAGGATCAGCTTAATAGATGGAGAGAAAAGAGAGAAATCCAGTTCACAGAAAGTATGCAGTGGGTGTAAGAGAGCTGAGAGGTCAGGAGACTGTAACCAGAAGTGCGAGATGTTGCAAAGTTTTTAAGATTTCAGAATTGGAAGTAGTTTCCAGTAATGGCAAAAATAAAGACCAGGTTGGTCCTGAGAGTGAATTACTGAACTGCAGTAGAGGTCACTGGGGTGATGAGTAAGCATTACTTTCTCATAAATTTATACTTTCTGCAAGACACTAGAAGCTTTAAACCTGCTATAAATTTAAATTTCCTAAAATAATTTGCCATTGTTCGCTTAACTTCAGCCAGATTGCAGCCAAGTATACTGGGTCAATAAACAGTGGGCAAAAGCTGTCCTAGTCGTTTGTGACAATAATGGTATTCACACATATTTATTGAGCACATTGCTATGGCTTAGGACCTTGACACCAGTTGTTTTCATGTGGTATATCATTTAAATCTTACCCTTGGTAGCTTGAATTGTTAATATTCCTATTTTACCCCTAGCAAAACAGAGATTTAGCAGCAATAAGTAACCTTTTCAAGGTCATAGTGAGTGTTAGATAGGGCATTTAAATTAATTGTATGACGCCAGTTTGTTTAACGATTGCATTCTAGGTAGAGTATGTGCATAGTGGAGTTGAAGAGGATTTATATATATCTCACATTCCTTCATGTTACTTAGTTTTGTAGATTACCACACATGCAGAGATGAGTTTGAGCTTAAAAAAGAATGAAGCTGGGGCAGTGTCTTTTTTAATAAATTGTCACACTGACTCTCTTTGGTCTCTGAATGCATGTGCATCTTATGCAGTATTTTAAAAATTAAGTAAATGAGCTATCAAGCCATAAAAAACCATGGAGGAAACTTAAATACATTCTGCTAAGTGAAAGAAGCTAATCCAAAAAGGCTACAGATGGTACGATTCCAACTATATGATGCTCTGGAAAAGGCAAAACTAGAGAGACCCTAAAAAGATCAGTGGTTGCCAGGGTTTAGGGGGAGGGAGGGAAAGATGAGGAGATGGAACATGGGATTTTCAGGGCAGTGAAACTACTCTGTATGATACTGTAGTGGTAGTTACATGTCATATATTTGTCCAAACCTATAGAATGTACACCAGGGGTGAACCCTATTATGAACTATGGACTCAGAGTGATAATGATGTGTCAGTATAGGTTCATCAATGGTAACAAATTTGTCAGTTTAGTCCCGAATGGATAATGAAGGAGGCTATGCAAGTGTAGGGGCAAGGGATATATGACAAATATCTGTTCTTTCTACTCAGTTTTATGATGAACCTAAAACTGCTTTAAAAAGTGAAATATGTTTAAAATACTAAATTTATGTATATTTTACCACAATTTAAAAACTAGGGATGGAGAAAGAGATATACTTTGCGAACATGAAAGAAAACTGGAGTTGCTGTGTTAATTTCAGACAAAACTTCAGAACAAGGAAGATTACCAGGGTTAAAAAAGACATTAAAAAATTAAGTGAAATTAAAGTAGTACCTTGAATTATTTGAGATTTGAAGTGATGCAGCTTAACAAACCTCACAATTATAAGGTTGATATAATACTTCTGGTCTAAAACAATATATTTAAAACTTTGTTGTAACCAAGTGAAATCAGATGTATTAGTTAACAGTTGCAGCTTACTCTTCTGAGCACTTCTCTGTTCCCTAAGCGCTCCATGCTTTCTCATTTTAAGATCTCACAGATATATTATGTGACTGAAGTGACACTTACTTAGAGCAAGTATAGTCAGACTCACCAGTTCACCAAAAAACAAAAACAAAAAAAACCTTGAAACCTCATTGGAAAAGTTTAAATCTTTGCTCTACATTTTTGGTATATTTGTGCAAGCATATCCTGCATTTGTATTTGCTGTTAAAGCAAATAATTTTGGAAATCACAATGTTCATATTATTAAAATTCAGTAATATATATATATAAGAATATAATTAATACAACTTACTAGTAATATGGCTAAAATCTGGGGATGACTGGAAGGTCATATGGAGTCAGCAACACAAGCCCGTACTTCAACAAAAACACACTTGATTTGGAGCTTAATTAGAGTGGCCTAAAAAACCATGCATTCTTTGTTATATTAAGTCATGGTCATTTAAATATGTTTAATTTCTTTCTCTTTTCTCTAGGGATAAGTAGTTAAAAAAAAAAAAGTTCTTTTCCTGGATTAATAACAAAATTTGTATCTGGCTGAACACATCTGACCTTACACTCTTCAGAGGAAGTGAACACATGTTCTATGAGTAATTCCCTAGATAAATGTGCAGCCAAACAAAGAAGCAGTAAGATCAAATTTCAGTGTTTTGTCTTCATTGAAATAAAATTAAAATTCAAAAATTACGTTAACAGGCTTCTACCCTTTGCGATCAGTCATAGTCTGGTGGAGACCATGTGGGGAAGGAGGAGGCGAAAGAGAAGCTGTCATTGATAGTGCTGGTGGAGTTTAGAGGAGCAAAAGTTGGTGAAGTTGGAGTTGTTGGTGAGAATGTGTGGATTGGTCCTGCAAATGTTGTTTTTCCAGTAGTAGTTATGCTCTTTGCCACTTCTGCCTTGTGAGAATGAGTAATAGTAAGTGATATAGCCTGGTCACAGATCATTATTCTTCCCTGTGTACAGAGCTACTCAGAATTCACAGCAGTCAGGAATGATTACTGTTAGCTTGCTTTCCCTCCTAATGTTAAGAGCTCCTGACCCAGAAAAAAATATCATTTGAGGTCTGTAGACTAACAAAAATAATCTTTCTTCTTTAATGTAAATAAAAATAAAGCATTCCATTTACTTTTTAAAAAATTGGAAAGTGGGAACATAAAACTCTTTAGTATAACTGCTGATCTTTGGGGGAAAACTGTTCCCTTAGTGAATAGAACAGCATTACCCTTTGGGCCAAATGGAACCTAGCCAAGAATTAAACCAGATCTTGTTTTCTGAGATTTTCTAGCTTTGACTCTCAGTCAGTAGTTAACCTCAGCACTATTCACTGTTAAGATTGATCATTCTTTGTTCTGGGGGACTGTCCTGTGCATAAGATGTTTTAGCAGCTTTTCTGGTCTCTACCTACTAGATGCCAATAACACCCCTCCCCCTCCAGTTGTGACAACCAAAAATGCCTCAAGACACTGCCAGATGGGAGGTAAAATTGCTTCTGTGGGGTTCTCTTCCCCTCTGCCCTGCAGCCCCTCTTTTGAGAATCACTACTCTAAGTGTATTAGATAATTGGTTGATCAAGAATGTTTTCCCAATTTTAGTTCTACTTTTAAATACTTTGTTGTATTTTAAGTATCTTGGTATATCTTATGTAAAAATAAACTGGAAACACATTAGTAATTTAGGGGTGAAAATGAGAACAAGGTCTTTCCTTGATTTGCAGATTCAGTGTTTAAGAACTTTGCCTGCCTAGCACAGTGTTTTTCAGATTGCAGTTGGGGACCTATTAAGGGGTCATGAAATACTTTAGTGGGTCATGAGCATGCATGCAGGATGTATAGGGTCACAATGTAAAAGGTATTTCTTTTGGAATAAGAGAAAAACATACGAATATATATATGCCTAGCATTCCCTTTTGAACTGGAATCTTCTAAACATATAGTTCATAGCAGTATGTGCTTAGTTAAGCTATTTACACAGTCAGGTTAAACTTGTCAAATATTTTTTGAGATACAAAACATTCAAACTTGTTCATTGCTGTAGATTGGAGACCTGTTGTTAACTTTAGTTTCTGGTGCATATCGTCTTGCTTGCAAGAGGAAGAAGCTCCAAACTCCATCACGTGCTTCAGAACATTCTTGGCACTCTACTTGTGGACTGTTCCTGCCCTCCCCCTACACAAGATTATGAAAAAAGACAACTCTGTAATTATTTCCTTCATCAGCATGCATGCAAAAGTCCTGTTTCTTATCAGTTAATGTTTATTTTGTTAACTTTTGTAGAAATTATCCTTCATGTTGGAAAGGGCAATAAACGTTTTATGTATTTATTTAGAATCAAACATGAGCATAAGACATCTAAAAATTACTCCTAACATTCTGCTTGTACTCTTTGTAAAATTCATTTTTAAATGGGAACCTTAAGTTGAATAATAGCCTGTGGGGAATACATTAAGTGTGACAGTCTGCCACTGCAAAGTCGTAGACATTACAAGAAAAGCTTTCATCTTTTCTAGCAAATATTAGCAATACATTATTCTTAAAAGTAAGATAGTAGAAGCATCTGTTACAGCCCTCTGTGTTCATATTGAGCTTGAAACTCAGCACTGTCACTTCTAATATAGTTTTAGTGTAAGTGCTGTACTACTCCAAAAGGTGATTTACATATAACTCTTTTGAAGGACAAAATGCCATTATTTTAAGAGAATATATTCATCATCCTACTAAAAAGAGATCTATTTGAATCTCACTGTTAGGGAATGCTGAACACTACAATTGGAGCAGCTACTGAAACTTCTAAATGAACATTAATTTTTCCTTCTGGGTGCTCAGTAAAAACAAAATACAAACATTCTGATAAACAATGCAAATATTTCATTTTTACAAATACGTTGTTATTTAAGTTTCTGTATCTAGCTGCTGAATACATTTCTGGAGCAAATAATGCTGCTTCCAAGATCTGAAGGTCATTTTTTTTTTTTTTTTAATTTTTTTTAGAATAAAAAGAATGAAAGAGAGAAAGGAAGAGGAAGAGATTTTAGAAAAAGAGAGAAAAGGAGAAAGAAAGAAACAGCAAAAGAAAGAAAAAATGAAAGAGAAAGAGGAAGAGA